>CAWUHX010000186.1:665000-720995 GCA_963922205.1 Romanomermis culicivorax
AGTAAGTAAGTAAGTAAGTGAGTAAGTAAGTAAGAAGTAAGTAAGTAATTAAGTAATTAAATAAGTGAGTAAGTGAGTAAGTAAGTAAGCAAGTAAAAAAGTAAGTAAGTAAGTAAGTAAGTAAGTAAGGAAGTAAGTAAGTAAGTAAGTAAGTAAGTAAGTAAGTAAGTAAGTAAGTGAGTAAGTAAGTAAGAAGTAACTAAGTAATTAAGTAATTAAATAAGTGAGTAAGTGAGTAAGTAAGTAAGCAAGTAAAAAAGTAAGTAAGTAAGTAAGTAAGTAAGTGAGTAAGTAAGTAAGCAAGTAAGTAAGTAAGTAAGTAAGTAAGTAAGTAAGTAAGTAAGTAAGTAAGTAAGGAAGTGAGTAAGTAAGTAAGTAAGTAATTAAGTAAGTAAGTAATTAAGTAAGTAAGTAAGTAAGTAAGTGAGTAAGTAAGTAAGTAAGAAGTAAGTAAGTAATTGAGTAAGTAAGTAAGTAAGAAGTGAGTAAGTAAGTAAGTAAGCAAGTAAGTAAGTAAGTAAGTAAGTAAGTAAGTAAGTAAGTAAGTAAGTAAGTAAGTAAGTAAGTAAGTAAGTGAGTAAGTAAGTAAGAAGTAAGTAAGTAATTAAGTAATTAAATAAGTGAGTAAGTGAGTAAGTAAGTAAGCAAGTAAAAAAGTAAGTAAGTAAGTAAGTAAGTAAGTGAGTAAGTAAGTAAGTAAGAAGTAAGTAAGTAATTGAGTAAGTAAGTAAGTATGTAAGTGAGTAAGTAAGTAAGTAAGAAGTAAGTAAGTAAGTAAGTAAGTAAGGAAGTGAGTAAGTAAGTAAGTAAGTAATTAAGTAAGTAAGTAATTAAGTAAGTAAGTAAGTAAGTAAGTGAGTAAGTAAGTAAGTAAGAAGTAAGTAAGTAATTGAGTAAGTAAGTAAGTAAGAAGTGAGTAAGTAAGTAAGTAAGCAAGTAAGTAAGTAAGTAAGTATGTAAGTAAGTGAGTAAGTAAGTAAGTAAGAAGTAAGTAAGTAATTAAGTAAGTAAGTAAGTAAGTGAGTAAGTAAGTAAGTAAGTAAAAAAGTAAGTAAGAGAATAAGTAAGTAAGTAAGTAAGTAAGTAAGTAAGTAAGTAAGTAAGTAAGTAAGTAAGTAAGTGAGTAAGTAAGTAAGTAAGAAGTAAGTAAGTAATTAAGTAATTAAGTAAGTAAGTAAGTGAGTAAGTAAGTAAGCAAGTAAAAAAGTAAGTAAGTAAGTAAGTAAGTAAGTAAGTAAGTAAGTGAGTAAGTAAGTAAGTAAGAAGTAAGTAAGTAATTAAGTAAGTAAGTAAGTATGTAAGTGAGTAAGTAAGTAAGTAAGAAGTAAGTAAGTAAGTAAGTAAGTAAGTAAGGAAGTGAGTAAGTAAGTAAGTAAGTAATTAAGTAAGTAAGTAAGTAAGTGAGTAAGTAAGTAAGTAAGAAGTAAGTAAGTAATTAAGTAAGTAAGTAAGTATGTAAGTAAGTGAGTAAGTAAGTAAGTAAGAAGTAAGTAAGTAATTAAGTAAGTAAGTAAGTAAGTGAGTAAGTAAGTAAGTAAGTAAAAAAGTAAGTAAGAGAACAAGTAAGTAAGTAAGTAAGTATAGTCTGTTTTCTTAAATGCTTGTAATGCAAAAATGCTGAAAGTAAGTATGCATTCTAAATTTCATGCAGAGACAATATTATTCTTGACTGTATATTAGGAATAGATTAATCAGTTATAAACTGACTTATGGCCTGTTCTTTATAAAATGCTTCCAAATAGAAAAGTGACACAAATCAGAACCGTCATCAAAATCATTCACATAGGGCTGTTACTGTAAAATTTTGCACTCGAAAAATTGTTAAAGGTTAGGTCAATACACTCACAAAGTTCCAGTCCTATATGATAGATTGTTTATCAGAAAATCGTAAAAATCTGAAATACTACTTGCTTTCCACTTTCATTATTCTCACATTAAATGAAAAATGGGGGTCATGTCACATTATGAGATAACGTGATCTGTCACATTGATGGAAAACCCATGCCATATTGATAGAGAAAATATGGCCATGTCACTGTAAGTGACATGCTGTGACCCCGTTAGGTGGCCTGTTACTTTTATTTTGGTTACCTAACCCAGCAAGTACTGACTCTAGGAAGACCTCTAGGGTACTCTGGTGCTGTCCTGGGGTTGCTACTATAGAGTAATGAGTAGCACCGTTAGGTTATGGGTGGCAATCCCCAGTCCCATTCAGTATGAAAGATGGACAATGTTATTTGGAAAATGAGCTGATTTGGGGAGCCAATTGTTAACCAAAAGATCTTCTTTTTAGCCATAACCCGAGGGGAACAAGAGCCCCTTTAATTGAGGGGAAACTCAAGGGAAAACAGACTTAAGAAAGGGTTCCTCAAAATACACCCTCAACAACAATAATCCCCTGAGAAGATTCACTTAGTCCTGCTTCTCAAAATATGATTAAACAAGGGGCAATGGGTCCCTGATTTCAGATTTCGGTCGATGAATGGATGGGAGGTTCCACTGGATTCTTTGACAGGTGATGGTCAGAGGTCACGGCGACTCTCTTTCTATACAACATGTGGGTATGGACGGAGACCTGGCACAAGGTAGGCGATAGGTGGCTATTGTTTGGCACCCTGTTGATGGAAAGTTGCATCGGGAAATTGCCATGCAAATCGATGAATTGGATGACCAGTGGTGCAGACATTTGAATAGAAATGGAGCGCCACAGAAAGACCAAAAAGTGATAGTGATTCATTCATTTTCATTATTATATTTTTCGATAAAATATAGCTGTGGTCCAATAAACTTTACCCTGAACTTGTGTTATTTATTTTACATAACAAAATTAGTGGTATATCCACCTTATTTTTAATATTCGTTGGAATTTATTGCTATCCATATTGTTTGCTATTTGTATCGGATCCACCAATTGCCTGGGCGCCCGCTTGCTGACTGCAAGCTCAGGAAGACCCATCAGAAGATCCTGCAAGTAAGTCAATCCCAGAGGGGATTCCTTGTCAGGAGACTAGGAGGGCTCTGTGTGAGGCCCCTTATTTAAAGTAAGTTAATCTTTGTTGTTGCCAGGTCTGGGGAACTGGACTGTTGGGCAATCTCCGAGGCATAGCCAAGGAATTAGCTCTAACAGGTCAGTTCAGACCAGAACTAAGCTTTTCTTGAATCCTTAAGGAAAGACCTGCACAACAAGTGGTGGCTTTTAACTCCTCATAACAGAACTTTATAGTCAGACTAGGAGAAAGGAATATCCTCAAGGTTTCTACAGAAAGTTAGCAGGATTTAAAGTGCTTAATGAAAGGATACCAAGGGGTAATACTTTGCATAGATCACCACCCAGAGTGGCGAGTGCTGGGAATCTTCTAAATTTGGGAGACAGAGAGCAGCAATGGCATGCTGCCCCAGACCCAGTGATTCTGGATCACACTCCTGCAAGGGTGCAGCCATTGCAAAAACAGGTAATGTACTTTACGCCCCAAGATGCGGGTATACCAATAGACCGCCCACCAGAGATTGCCATCAAACCGCAAGAGGCAGGCCCAGCAAATCCTAACCCAGACGCCGATGGATCGCTGCCACGAAATATTAAAAGATCACTGCCAAACATCTAATTAGCAGGACCAAAAAGGGATGTCGTTAGGCCTGAAATTCGACCAAATTTGGATGAAGTGGACCCCAAAATCGAATGACATTGATTAGAGAGGATTCCAAAGGATCAAGAATGATTCTACCTACAGGAAAGAGCTCCCAAAATATCTGATCAAGAACTGGCAGCACAGCTAGGTGAATTGAAAGGGACTGTCGAAGCCTTGTTTGACGTCATTGGGAATGCCCTCACAGAGGACAATAAAAGGGAAGCCGACAGTCGCCCACAGGAGCTGGATAGACAGATTAGACTATGTAATAGGGGTGCAGAAAGCCACGACCGTCTCTTAGCTGAAACATATGCAGGTGCAGGGCCTAGTAATACGCTAGAATTTCATGAAGGGATAAGACCAAATTTTGAGCACAAAAGTTGGAGAGGTCCAGCTAGGGATCTTCGATTCAAGGGAGCTGAACAATTGGCCAACCTTAGGAATCAAAATCAGATAGCTTCGCAGCATCCAACTTTTACAGGAGTGGTCTATGATGGTAGAGGAAATATAGTTGATCCAAATACCCATAGACCAGATCAACTGGCATGTTTCCCATATAGGGATTACCAATTTGACAGAGACAATTTACCATCAAATCAAGGAGGTGTACCACAGCAACAAGATCCAAATCGAATCATGTTGCAATCTCTAGACTCTGACATGGATCTGGTTTGAACAGCAGCTTCTGATCAGAGGGAGATGCCAAAAAATAATTTGGCACAAGAGATTGTTATCAGGAATATCGTTAAAGGTGTGTCACCCATACTTTTAGAAGAAGGTATGGTAAATCAGCAAGGGCTTAGCTTCTTAACAGCATTAGAAGGGGAATTCAATAGGGATACACCTGAATCGGCGAAGTATGAAGCACTGCTGAGGCTTTCTAAGGGCAGACCGGAGGCTGTTGCAAGTGACAACATGACCTATAGGGACACCAGGAGAGCCATAACTAATGTCTTTGCACCAGAATGTAATCTGGAAATGTTAACCAGGAAGATGTTAGGGATCCAACAAAGACCCAATGAACAGGCCATTGACTTTTTAAATAGAGTCAGCATATTGGTGGAACTTGTAAAGGGAGATTTAGATTATCAGTCAGAGCAGACACCTTTGTGTATAAAAGTGATCCCACATTTCAATCTGAACTGAAAAGTTCCAAGCATACCTTTAGAACTTGGTATGACTTAGCAGTAGAAGTTCATGATATTGAGTTAAGATATAGGAATGCCTTTCAAAGGTATGGACCCAAGGGTACTCAGCAGGATCCAATTGTTATCAATGAGGTAGCCACATAGAGTGGGCATGATCCTGAAATAGCTGTAGTTGCTAGGAATCAGTCAGAGGGTTTTCAACAGAGCCAGAGACAAAGATTTCAGCAACCATATCAAAGTGTAGGTAATCATGTCCAGCCCAGACCCAAAGGCCTAGAAGCAATTCACCTGAAATAGAGGAGATTCCAGTTTGGGAAGCCCCTAGGGCTCAGACCGAAAAAGGTAAGAAGGAGTCTCTTCTGTTAAAGATTTCTAAAGAAATGATACAACTGGTCGAAAGATTCGATCAGCTCCAGCTAAAGGTTGATAGTACACAAGTGGAAAATTGGTTGGATGTGGCCATACCTGGTACCAGCCAGGGAGGTCATGTCTCCCGAGATTGGACAAAGCCAAGGTGTGAGTTCCATAAGAGCATACCACATAACACTGCAGACTGCAGGACATTGTGAGTTTTGTCCGAGTGCAGGAGCAGAAGCAGAGCTATAGTCTGTTTTTTATAAAATGCTTTCAAATAGAAAAGTGACACAAATCAGAACTGTCGTCAAAATCATTTACATAGGGCTGTTACAGTAAAACTTTTTCCTCGAAAAATTGTTAAAGGTTATTGCAATACATTCACAAATTTCCAGTCCTATACGATATATCATTTATCAGAAAATCGTAAAAATCTGAAATACTACTTGCTTTCCACTTTCATTATTTAGAAGCATTTCAAGAAAAACAAAGTATAGCTTCCCTACTTTCAACAGGGGAGGCTTCAACAGTTTTGCTAGAGGTAATTACAGAGATAGAGGAGGTTACCCGAATGCTAATTTTAATAGCAGATTCAGAGGTGCTTACAATATTGGCTATTCTGGATATCAGGATAGCCATGAAAGTTTTCAACAAAATTTGGACTAAAACAAATTTCTTGAATTCAAAAGACAAAAGGAACTACAGAAGCAGTATCAAAAAATGCAGTAGTTCCAGCAGCAAGCTGCATTACAGCCACCTCAGCCAACTCAGGCTATAACAAGATCAACTCAGATTCTGCAACAAGGTCAATTCACAAATCAGCAGCCCCATTCTAGTGTGATGGCTGCTAGTCAATCACAAATGAATTCTTCTGGCCAAGTAAATCAGAGAGTGAATATTCCTAATGTAGTATTGGGCAGTATTGTCCAAATGAATGCTATTGCAGCTGAAACTTTAGTACCAACAGTACAGGTGATAAAGAGAGGCATACCAGCTAGCCCCCAGAAGCAACATTTGCTGGATATATACCCCACAACAACAGACCCATTCCATATTGAGGTTATTATAGGAGGTCATAAGACAATGGCTCTCATTGGCACAGGAGTTCAGTGTATGGTAATGTCAGCTAAGTTTCTGAAAGACTAAACTGAATATCTGAGGATATTAAATGTTACTGTAGCCAATGGTAAAACTGTCCAAGCCCATGGGTATATCCAGGTTAGGATGGAAACCTTTTGTGGACAGTTCCTGGTAGAAGCAATTGTAATTCCTGAAGCAGGTGAAAATATTATAGTGGGAACAGACTTTTTGGCTCATCCTCATATAGGAGCCATAATAGATTTCAGAAACAGGATGATGATGCTCAACAATCGCCAACAAAAGATGTAAGTGACACCCGACAAGCCCCAAACAAATTGTGGAGAGGTCATGACCATGAGTGCTGTGGAATCTACCACGAGTGCCCCCAACCAGTGTCAGCAAAAGATTTGCATGTTAAAGGTTTTGGTGCCAGGGGTGAGTGTGAATCAAATCTACTCACCTAGTGGTACTGATATACTTCTGAAAGCAAAGCTTTTGGACAAGGTAGGCGAAAATCATCTGAATGGAATCATAGTAGAGTCCAAAGAAAATGAAAAAAGGTTCCACATTGATAGCACTATAGTAGATGGTACTAAGGGTGATTTTGTATTTATGATATCTAATACCACGGGATCAGGATGCCATTTGAAATGCACTCAAATAATTGGCGATACTAATTCCATGTTTTGTGATGCTGATAACCAAGATCAGCTGAAGGGGAAGACAGTTGAGGAGCAGGAGAAGCTGCAAACTTGTGCAGTTCAAGCTAAACCTGATTCAACTCAAAGCAATGGGAGAGAGTTCAGGGAAGCTTTGTACAATATGCTAGATAAATCCAACATACCATCAGAGCAATTGGAACAAGCTTCATGATGTCTCGCAAAATATAGAGACGTGTTCAGCTTGCCAAATGATCCTCCAACTACTTCACCCTATTTCACCTGTAAAATAAACACAGGCGATGCAGCACTTGTGGCAAAAAGGTAGCACAGGACTGCTATTAATTTAAGGCGGCATGTTCGTGAGCATGTCCAAGGTATGCTCAAAAAGGCTGTTATAGAGCCATCAAAGTCACCTTCGGCAGCTCCATTATTCTTAGTAGGTAAAAAGGATTGTACCAAGCAACCAGTAGTGGACTTTAGGGGTATAAATGAGGTCACCAAAGACGATAAGTATCCCATTCCAAGAATGGATGACTATCTAGAATGTTTACGTAGAGCCAAATTTTATACCACCTTAGATCTCAAATCAGGGTATTGGCAAGTGCCAATGGATGAAGAGAGCAAGGAGAAAACTGCTTTCATATACCAGGAAAGGCTTTATCAATTTAAAGTCATGCCTTTTTGCTTAAAGAATGTGCCAGCAGAGTTCCAGTGCATGATGGAAAGGGACCTGCACCCACATGTTTGGAAAATCTGTCTAGCATATATAAACAATATTATAGTATTCTCAAACATTTGAGGAACATCTAGTTAATTTAGAGCTAGTCCTGCAAGCTCTAAGGAAGGCTCATTTGACCTTGAAGCTGGAGAAGTGTGAATTTGACCCAGAGAGAGTACATTTTTTAGGACATATCTTGAATTGGAATGGAGTTTCCCCAGATCGGAAAAAGGTTAAGGCCATTAAAGAGTTCCCATTATAGAGTCTAAAAGAAAACTCCAAAGATTTCTAGGAATGCTACAGTGGTGTAAAAAGTCATACCAGGTCTAGCTAAACATGCAGAACCTTCGTACAAACTAACTGGAAAAAACAGTGTTTGGGAAGTATCTGAGGTTCACCATTAAGCTTTTCAGAGCCCAAAGGATGCATTGTTGTCAGTGCCTTCTCTGGGGTACCTGGTTTTGGACGGGTCTGCCGACATTGTTCTTCAGACAGATGCCAGCAGAACAGCACTGGGAGCAGTTCTCTACCAAGAGACCAAGTCCGACCACTGGGTAATTGCTTATAATAGCAGAAGTTTAAAAGCGGATGAGAAAAAGTGGTCAGCCAGGGGAAGAGAATGCTTGGCCATAGTGTATGGCTTAAAGTTATACAAGCATTACGTAGTAGGTCATAGAGTGATCATAACAACTGATCACAAGCTTTTACTTTTTATGAAGATCAATGCCATGACCAATGGTAAGTTGAAGAGATGGTATTCATTCATCTCTCAGTTCAACCATAAACTAGAGTAAGTGCTAGGAAAACAAAATGCCATGGCAGACTTTTTATCCAGAATGGATGAACCAGATGATCAAGCGGAAAAGATACCCCCAAATTGGGAACATATGTTCTCAGAGGATAGACGAGAGTCAAATCTGAAAGATCTGGAAGCACAGCAAATTGAGAAAACACATCTCAATTTGGTGAAGAGGTTCAGAATTTTGACAGATTGAAATCATGAAGAGGGTACTCCATTATATCCAGAGCCGAAATGTGAGGAAAATTAAAGGATTGATACAAATCAGAGATTTACACAGATATATCCTGAAGATTCTGAGGGTGATCCAAGATCTATTTCACCAGCAAACTTGATAAATGCCATAACTACAAGGAGCATGGCAAAAGACGTGGAAAAGAGTAATCAGGCTCAGGTCTAGCCTGTTGACAATCAGGGCTAGGTAAAAAGAAATAAAGCTAACCAAGAGAAAGGTAAGGAGAAAAGAGTAACCTAGTTATATCTGGAAAAGGAACTGGAATTCACTGTGGCAAACCCCAAGGAAGATGAGTTGCCAAAAGGGCTCATTAGAGATGATCTCAAGACCCTCTTGCAGAGAAATGATGGGGTATTAAAACCCTATTTTGATACATTGGGTTGGAATGGGACAAGCAAGTAACACAGTGGATTTTATATCCAAAATGAGGTGTTATACCCGGAAGCTGGACTGGGAGCTGAAGATCAAGTTCACATTGTATCCTGCCTCAAAGACAATACTTTGCACCAGTACCATGGTGCCATTATGATGACGCATCAAGGGTTCAAGAGAACTCTTGCCAATATTAAGAAATGGTTCTGATGGCCTAGAATTGAAAAGGATAAACTGGATCAAGTTTTGTCCAGTTTGTCAAATGGCTAACCCGGGAAAGGCTGAATTCCACCACTGATACAAATAATTCCAGAAGGTCCTTTCTACATTGTATCACTGGATATTGTAGGTGTTTCTCCACTAAGTGAGCAGAGACTGTACATCATAGTCTTTCAGGAATTTTTTACAAAGTGGGTTGAAGCTGAACTGATCCCAGATCAGTCAGCTAGCACCATTGTAGATACCTTTCTACAGGCCATTGTATTTAGACACAGGACTCCATTGAGATTACTCAGTGACAGAGGAGGTTGTTTTACCTCAGATCTAATGAAAGAGATCTGCAAGTTGTTAGAGTGTCAAAAAATTTATACAACAGATTACCATCCTCAGGGAAATGGCATGGTTGAAAGATTCAATCAGACACTCATTAAGCAGCTCAGAAAAGTGGGGATTGAAGAAAAAGACAACTGGCAATGATATCTAAGAACTGCGGTCTTTGCCTACAATGCTACACCATAGGCAGCAACAGGGCAATCCTCTTTTTCATTGCTTAGAGGTCACAAGGCAACCTTTGGGTTAAACTTGTCAAAAACATATGATATTGTAATGCTGGACAGTAATGTAGAGGCTTACAAATTTGTGTTGACAAACCACCTAGTCAACTTGTACGAGGATATTGCAAAAAATATCGAGAGTGCTGCTGACAAATCGAATAAATACTTTGACAAAAAGTCCAAAGAACATAGGTTCAAAGAGAAGGACTGTGTTCTGCTCATAGTAGACAAGCAGAAAAAATTAGGACTTCCATGGTCTGGTCCGTTTATAACTACGGACATTCCCCGAGCAGCGGCAAAACTTGTCACCATTGCACATTGGGACAACCCACTAAATCCCCAAGTTGTTTCAATCAGCAGGTTGGAATATTTTTGTTACGAGACCACTAGGGTCTTGCCATGAATAGCGCGAGCCAATCAGGATGCACCAGGCGAGGAAAATAGGTCATTTTCCAACATGGTGCAAACATATTTGGCGAAAGGTTGTTTGCGATTGGTGTATAACATTATGATTCTCCATTCCTTGGCCTTACAATCGCATAAAAATTATATAACGCTTTTATTTTTGCCAGTAGGCACACAATGAACGAATAATAATACAGTGGTTATAGTAATGCGATGTTTCCGTAGTCTACCTACTACCTTCCTCAGGCGACAATAAACTCCTTTTTACAAAATTCGCTGCTTGAGGGAATTGAACCCAGGTGGTATCCATGAGCAGGTTAAAGCACTTTCGCTACGAGACCGGCAGATGGCTGCAGTTTAAGGACGCGTCATCAGATGATGTGCAGTTTACTGTAGCTTCAAAAATCAGTAATTATAAACTGTTGTAGCACATAGCGCTGTATTTTTTGTATGTATCTGTGTGTGATTACCCCCCCCCTATATTTTTTCGTCCCAAATTTTGTACTTAGGTACAAATTGTATTTAATTGTATTTATTTATGTATTTATTGCGTATTTATCATGCATTTTTAATTTTCCCTCGGGTAAATCTAAAAATTTCTCAAAATTCTTGGTAAAAAACCACTTTTCGCAAAAATCTTAAATTTTTTACATTTTTCGCTGCTCAAATTTTTAAATTACCCTGAGTCCGATTAATTTTTTCGGAGGAATTAGTTAGTTGTTGCCCCAAATTCTGTGAATACTGGAAGAATTGGAAAACCGCAGAAGTTTAGAGTGAAAAGAGACAAAAAGTAGCGAAAGCGGAAACTTTGTCGATTTTTCAGCTCCCAAAAAATTTTACAAATTTTCGAAAATTGATAGTGCTGAATTTGAAGAATTTGAAAAGGAGGTGGAAGAGATGTTGTGGCCCCCCAAATGGATGCCGCACAAAACAGTACCTCGTCACAGACCCCACTTGGCCTATGGTCAGCCGCAGGTGTGGCAGGATAATCGGTATTTTTTAGTCTATGGTAAGTGACCTAAGTTGTTATACTTAGCTAATCTTAAAATTTATTGGGCAAAGCAGGAAGTTATAGCCCAGGGGTGTCTAGACGAAGGCCTAGACAATTTTCTAAATTTAGTGGAAACGAATTTGTTCTGTCAAACTTGAAAAAGTGTGGCAAAGCTGCCCCTAGCGCAAGATTTGGCCTTTTTGCAAAACTCCATCATTCCTCTACACACATAGCGAGTTGAATAAATTTTTCTATGTGATGGTGAAGAAGTCGAGTGTAGCAACTAGTCGACTAGGGGTAGATAATTTCAAAATTATTTAAATTTTAAAATTTCGTTCTTTATCTAAATTTCTATGAATTTCCTCATTTTGTGTAAATTAGTAAGTATATTTAAAAATTCTTCTTGGAAATTCTTGATTCGTTGGTTGCATAGGCCGTTTTGGGCATAGGATTGAGATGGCATGCAGTCAAGTGATGGAAGATGCAGGTGGTCTGTGCATGTACTCCTGTATAAGGTAGAAGTCCGGGCCGCACTTGTGTTTAACTATCTGCCAACACTAATGCAATATATGTTTGGTACCTTATTGTTCCCTACTTGCAATTTTTTCCTATTTGTGCTTACTCTCTGTGGTGAAGGTAGAAATTAACGGATGTCTGTCCGCTTGGAAAAATTTTCAGAAAAAAGTAGTAAATATTTTATCTGAATTTTTAGACTACAAGGTGAAATGCATTGTCAGAGTTGGCGAATAAGACCAATGGTTTGCAACAAATTTTGGAAGATTTTCGTTGGATTCGACGGAACCGAAAATGGTAGAAATAGGTAAGGTGGCTGCGATGATGGAAACCTTGAAGGATAGTAGGTTTCGAGGACAGCCAATTATTGGTTTTGATATGGAAAAAGTCACAGAAGAGTATGTGAGCAAAGTTTTTGCAACTTCTGGGGTTGATAACCCAAAAGGGAAGGAGTTGGCAAGAGTCATTAGCTTTTCAACCCTGACTGGAGATACCTTTGTTGTAGATACTATGACAATCATGCCAAAGGAATGGAGGCTTATTCATGAGCTCTTAGATTCTGACATGCTTCTCGTTGGATACAACTTGGTTACAGATCTGGTTTCCATTTGGAATGTTAATGGCCCAGGAAGAAAAAATCAAGGTGTTGGTCTGACAGCAGAGTCAAGGTAGGTCCAGTACCTCAGCTTCTGGAGTATCTTCCGTAAGTTCTACTCAGGGCTCGTACCAGAGGGGAACTCAAGGGCGATATGGCCGAGGCCCGGGTCAGGGACAGGGTCAAGGAAGATCCTTCAGGATGGTCAATCAGCAACTATATAGAGGTCAGGCAACGGCCGGGGCCCCTCATGGGACCCAACCCCGATGAGTTTTTGGGGGATTCCTCAGGGGTCATGGAGCTTAGGGTGGTCCCTATCCTCGCTGTGGTAGCTTCCAATAGGGCAGTTATGGTGGTGGCGGGCAACAATAATTTCATATAGCCGCATCGTTTTTGGACCAAAAATCGTTATTTCATACTAATTTTATTTCAAAAACACAAAAATACAAAAACACAAATAAAAAACAAAATACAAAAAAAATTATATTATCTTGTTTTATTGATGCCTTAAATTTTAAAATTTTTTCTGTTTCCTGTGCCCAAAAGTTGCCTGGCAAAAATTCGTCTTTCCGTCCATTTTATTTTGGGCCTGTACATAGCCGGCGTATTTTTTCTCATTAAATTCAGGGCTTGAAAAAGATGAAGACGTGAAAAAGTTTTATTTGCTGTTTTAAAATTTTTTAAATTATTTCGTAATCAGGTAAAATAGAAATATTTTATAAGAAATATTTTTTATTGTGTAGATTTGTATTGGACGGGGCAATGTGGCGAACAGCCAACCATAGAGGAAGTGCAGCTGTGGTAGCTCAACCCCTACGCTGTAAAAACCAGTACATGGGAGAAGAGGAACAGCGGCACCCCAGATCTGGGCACAGATCAACATCAAAGTCCAGGCCAAACTATGTTCGTGATCCTACCAGTAGCCTGAAAATGAGTGTCCTGCCGAATGGATTGATCAAAGTCGCCATCACCTGAAGGACACAGTAGGGGCAGGATCACATCTTGGAGGGGGTAGTCCCAAAAATTTATTTTCCGAGGGGAAAACTGTTATGCAGTCAGGGCCTCAGTATGAGACTGAGGATGCAGAAAGGTTTTCACCTCCTCTTGGTCGGTTTTGAGGGCCGAGGGATGTCAGGGTTGCCACAGGTGCACGTGTTCAGCTCCCAGCGTTGGTGCACAGGTGGTAGGACACAGTGAAAAGTGGCAGAAAAAGAAAAGAAAATTTGCATAGAGAAATGTGGCCACTGTTTCGTGTGTTTTTATGTTTTCATTCATTGTGAAAAATATTGTGGTTTTGTGGAGCATCACCGCCAACTGCCAATTACTTTTTATTATTTTTGTTATTGTTTTGGCATCGCCCTTTGCATTTCCGATTACAAATTGAGCCAGTAATCGTTTTGTTTTCAGAGCGTAGTGGAGGCTCTCATAAGTTTAGGATTGGAGACTTGGGTAGGATCTCCTGAAGTACGTGCCAGGGTGTTCTGCCTGAGGTTTGGTGAAGTACTAGCGATTATCTGGTGAACAGTGTGAGAGAGTTTTTAGTTTATTGTTTTTGTTAGCCTGTGGTCAGAACTGTTGCAACTTCCTTTGTCTAAACCCAAAGACCAGTTACATCAACCTTCACCCACAGCAGCCTAACAAAAGGGTCGTCAGAGTCCATGAACAGGATCAGTGGTTCAAAGCCACTTTTGGATACCTGCCAGCTAATCCCAATGAACTAGTCCTGGTAGGCATAGGGAAAGCTAGCGAAGAACTCCAGTATATCCGATAAGTTTCAATCTTCAGAGGACATCCAGTTTGCCGATTCAATGTTGAAACGGTACATCAGGACAAAGTTGCCGCCTTGTTGAAATCGAGAGAGGTCAACAACCTGATGGGACAGCTATTTGCCCAATACATAAGCTTTGCTTTAAGCAATGGTCAAACCTACATAATAGATACCAAAGGCCTAATGGAAAAAGAATGGGTAAGTCTTCACAATTTCCTAAACTCAGACATGCTAATTGCTGGGTATTCAGTACTAGAAGATTTAGTTAGCATATACAAGGTATGTGGATCCGGGTGAGATAATAGGGACAGTAACAAAACTGTTCCATGGGGGGAACATCTTAGGAAGACCAGAGGTGGCTACTTTGATTTAGACCACTTGGCCTTGACAATGGTAGGGCAGAACCTAGAGAAGCAATGTTTCGGAATGGGTGTATGTCCGGAAACCTTCAGGTTAAAGGGATTGTTTACAGAATTCTACTTAATAAAAATCGGTCCCTACCAATATGACTTCTCACTTGAGGCAAACTGTAATCGGTTTGCCAAAAGAGGCATTTTCCGGAAGAGCTGAGGTACGCAGCTCTATATGCCTATTATTCTTTATTGGTCATGTTTGCAGCCATCCATTATGGCATGGCCGATTACCTGCTGATGCAGATGCAGGTCTTCGATCATGATAGAATGGAGCCCAAGCAGATCAACACTGTTGCCCTTCATTTTTACCAACAATATTCAGCAATTCCAGGGCACATAAATCGTGAAATAGGACTAGGGTCCCAGGCCATGGAAACCAATCAGGTACAGCCTAATATGATGCACCATATGATGAAGTGTGAGATGTACAACCATTGGGCAATTCAAAAGCAGGGAAATAAAACAGGTTATTATACTGCACCAACAGAGTGTAACCCGGTCATAGGATGAGATGTTCCATTGCCGAATGGATTTTACCCGCTACTCCCAAGGGATAGCAAGCAACTCAAAAACGATGGGTATAGTGAGGACAGTGATCCCCACAATATGCAAGATGTTCAAATGCCAGACTGGAGTAATATCGGCTGAGATATCCTGGAAAATCTCCAAAGTGGTATGTCTTACTGGGATTTAGACGGTAAGATATCAATGATGCTGTACGAAAATGCTAAGCTATACTGGCTACAACCGGGGAAGCCTGATGAGATTCCACAAGGAGCATTCTCTGGTAATAACCATTACCCAGTGGACATAGAAGGTCATAACGGAGTCTATAGGACAAACTTTTATATGCCAAACTTGGCCAAAATATCAAGTATGTTAGACGAGGGAAACTTTATGAAGTTAGAGCAAGTCTGCAAATTCATGCCTTTGGCCTATCATTCGACATGGCCTCATTCATGAGCAGAGTGTGATTTAGAGACAGCACAGCTGCTAAATTATAGGCTCATAAGTAGTTATAGTAAAGACCCCCAGGAAGTGATCAAAGGCATGTCCTGGAAGTCAGGCCACTGCCTGGCTCACTATTTAGAGCTTGCAGCAATTTTGCAACTGTCAGAACCCCAAAATCCAGTTAAAACAGGGGTATATGCATGGCAGAATTGGTTCTGATTTGTGCCGCTGGGATTTAGAGAAGCCAAGGAAGCCTTGCAAATTGGTGACTATAAATTGATACTAAAGGATGAAGTTTATAAGGTAAATCCTTGTGCCTGACATAAGATGGTGCCATCTCTGATTCGGCTACCTCAGGGTCAGTGATCAAAATCTACAATAATGTGTCTTCATCATTGACCTGTTTGCAGCTTTCCTCTCCCAGGAGTGCGGAATCTACCTCTTCCTCACTCTCTAATTCTGTGATGTCCTCATTCACTTGACCTAACCAAACTTTTGATTCATCATCAGGATCAGGTATATCAGATCTCATCCTGAAATCAGATTGTTTGGTTTTGTTACCATAAGTATAGATAACCATAGGCAATTCCGTAGGCAGAGGCCTCCAGTGAATACACTTCTCAGGAAAGTCATATGTAGACATCCGATAATCAGCCAGTATACATCTAATTTGATTTGTTTGAAGAGTAGGCATGTCTGGTGCCAATCCATATTTCAGTGACAGGGTTTTAGCTTGGAATTCCGCATAGTAGAACCTTATATAGAAAAGGCTGTTGGCCCAATAATCCCTATTATGGGTTATATTGTCCTTTGCTTTTTCCATTAAAATTGGAAATCCTATTTTGTCAGGCAAGTGTAACCCAATAAGCATAAAACCAAACCGATTTTGCCAGGTCGTAACGGATTGGCCTTTTACAGAATGTTTGGGTTCCATGGGCAGTAAGGAAGCTACTACGCTAAAATTCTGCAGAACCCTGTCATCAGTCTTCCATGTCATCTTTTTTATCAGTTTGGCATCCTCCTTCAAGTAGGATTTGAGCAAATTATAATTCAATAATTCCCTAAGTATGTAATGGTACTCAGCATGACTATGAGGCCAGAAATCAAAGAATGGTAGAGGAATTAAGTTGCATGCTTTCTCCAATGCAGAAAACTTTATTGAATCCATAACATGCTCATAATTCCTCAAGTCCACCATCCAATAGCTTCTGTCCTAGTTAGCCATATGGGTGTCGATTTCCACTGGCTCTTAGCAGTCTGTTGCCAAGTTGAAACAATTGTAAATGCTTCGACCAGTCCTCTCAAAGAGTCTTATTCATGGCAAGACCTGCTGTGATATACCATACGATATCTACTTGCTCTGTTAGTTTGGAGAAGGAAACCCCTTGCAACATTTCTGTATGCAGTCCGTTGTTCACGTCATTGGTCCTATTAACCTGCTGATCCAATGTATCCATGTCCTCGGGATCACTTAAATCCTCCCACTGATTTAATTTCTTTTTGCTTGGACCAGCTTTTAGCATCTTGGGATTAATTCAAGACAGTAAAGTGTGGTTCATAGCATTAGTGGGATTTTTAATATCCCAATATTTTAATATATATGCCGGCAAATCAGCTTGAAATTGCATAGCCCACCTGGCCATCACTTCTTGCCGCATCATGTGGTATACCTTGAATAACTGCCTTTTTACGATGTCTTTCTCTTCTATGAAGCTTCAATCCTCAAACAACATTAGGTCTTGAGAATAGACTGTATAAAGGCGGAAAGCAAGGTTTCACTTGGACCAGTGACATAATATCATGGAGATATGTTGCCATAACCCCACTCGATTTGCCATAGAATTCGTAGTGAAGAAACCCCAGAAGTACAGCAATTGAGTAATAGGCATCCAAGCCAACATACACAACTTTGTTGTCCTGAATCTTGGAAGCCCAGAACTTTTCTCAAACTTTTTTGTCACTGAAGTTACATTGATGTTCACTGACATCAGCCAAGTAAAGTTCAGTGAAAAAGCCTTCAGTCCAAGGTTTTCAGGACATGGACCCAAACCATGAGCGTGATCTACCTTGGGCCCAATCATCATTCTGATGCAAATCTCACAATCCCAGTATTTTCCAAATCCTTGGAGTATATGAGCTTGTATGATTTTTGTCTTATCATGAGCTGAGGCCCCTGACCCCAGTTCATAGATGTTCAAAATCACGACTAGATTGTCCACAACTTTGAAACCAACCAAGAAATAATCCACTGATGAAAGGAATGAAATCAAGAGATCCCATTCCTATGGCTTCAATGTTACAGAGTCAATTACATAAATGGAACCATCTATATGCACAAATGACACCAGCCTTGCTAACTCTTTCCTTTTGGGGTTTTGAATTGAGACTTTATAAGGTACTACACATGCCTTGGCCTTTTTGACCTTTTCCAGGTCGAAACCAACAATGCCTAACCTCGGAAACTGGCTTGTGGCCAATTGTTTCAGGATTAGCTCGATGTTGCTGCCCTGGACCCATTCCCATTCCATGGGTCTTTGCAGCCAATATCCCATAGCACCAGTGAACCATTGTTCGATTTGGCCAATGTGGACCAGACATTTGATGTTATAATCTAAAAATCAAAAATACTTTGCTCCTTGACCCTTTAAAAAGTAAGCATTAGGCCACAGCCACCAATTAAGTAACCCAATTTGACCCGCATCAGATTTAGAAAAAGTTTTAGCATGGGGAAAAAATTAATTAATTAGATAGGTTAGGTGTCAAAGTCATGAAGTAAGCAGGCCTGGTGGTTAACGCAAATGCTACACCAATTTTTCAAGAACCTCACATATGCATCACCTCTCGCTTCTCAATGTCTGCCACCATCAATTTACCACTCACCCTAGCGATAATTTCACGCCTCGGTACCAAAATTAAATGATGAATAAATCAAGAAATAAATTTAGTAAACTAGGGGCTTTGATAAACACCATAAATAAGTCCTTCAGAATCGGTCCAAGGTAAAAATCATTAGATTTTAGCTTTTTAGGGCCCTAAATTCAATAGGTTTTTTCTTTTCACCTTTTTTTAAATTTTTGGCCACATTTTGCTCAAATTTTTTAGCGCATTTTCAATTTTGTGATACTCATACATTCCCACGTCGACTTTTTGTATCATAATATAATCTAATATTTTAGTTTATTTTAGAATAAATAGAGACATGGGAAAAGATTTGCAGGCGATTAGACTGATGACCCATGACTTGTCACAACATGCAGACCGAGTGAATCCGAAATCGACCCAATTTGGTGCCAATGTCATCATCAAACTCCTAAGGGCAGGAGGTAATCCATCTAGGCCCAGGTCAAAATAGGCGTCACTTGCCAGCCATTGTGGCGAAGTCCTTGGTATTCATTGTGTCCAATGACCATAATGGGAGTCCCTGCAAGACAGACTGTGAAAATGGGAGTCAGCTGTATGGTAGACATTTTTGATTATTTCTCTAATGCCGGAGTAACCCAGCCATAAGTTTTTCTACCTCCTGTAGGTCGATTTCAACGCGCAGGTCGGTTGCAACGTTGCACCCTGTTGATGGCAGGCCACATCAGGAAATCGCCATGCAAATCGACAAAATGGATGACCAGTGGTGCAGACATTTGCATAGAAGTGGAGCGCCAAAGAAAGACCAAAAAGTGATAGTGAAATCATTCTTTCACTTATTACGATTTTTCTTATATTTTTGAAAGATATTTGCTGGCATCCATTAAAATATTCTCAGCACATTTGTTTTATATTTACATATTAATAATAGTGTTCAATCCACATTCTTTTTGCTATTCGTTGGACTTATTGCTATACTTATTTGTTTATTATTTAGATCTAACTGATCATCAAGAGTGAAGGGCCAAAGGCCCAGGCGCCAACTTGTGGACTGCAAGCTCTGGAAGACCCATTAGGGGATCCAGAAAAGTAAGTCTGTCCCTGAGGGGATTCCTTGTCTCATCTAGGAGACTGCTGAGGTTTCTGTGTGAGGCCCCGCAATTAAATTAAGATTATCTTTGTTGTTGTAGGTGTGTGGAACTGGACTGTTGGGCGATCTCCGAGGCATTGCCAAGGAATTAGCTTTAACAGGTCAGTTCAGACCAGAAGCCTCTATCTTTTCTTAAATCCTTAAGGAAAGACCTGCACAACAGGCCCTCTTTTTCCAGGCTCAATATTTGCAAGGGCGATGGTGCCACCGCTCACACAGTTTCAATTGGCAAGCTTTCTGATAGTGCAGGGAGGCCTGTGTTACCACCAATTTTCGATCCCACCAGGAATGCAAACGCGGCCCCCTACATTGATTCCACCCATACAGAAGGTGTATGGTGGAGAGGGGATGGAAGTACCCAGACAATCAACAGCTGCAGTAGTGTGGCAAAGACCAGCATCGACAGGCAATCCCAAATATATGTCGCCGCTACAACAACATATGGCAATTGGCTAGCCTGGGAAGGGGATCACAGCAGCCAAAGAGACACGTAAGTTGATAAGTAAACTTGACCTTGCTCTCTGTGAGGTCATGGTAGTGTT
Source organism: Romanomermis culicivorax (assembly GCA_963922205.1). Classification (NCBI taxonomy): domain Eukaryota; kingdom Metazoa; phylum Nematoda; class Enoplea; order Mermithida; family Mermithidae; genus Romanomermis; species Romanomermis culicivorax. The sequence continues at coordinate 684,958 of CAWUHX010000186.1, forward strand.
TTTACATGTAAAGTATTTTTCTCTCTTTACGTAAACAATTCTTTTTCAAATAGTTATTTCAAGTTCTCAAACGGTTGTGCCTCAAAATCTGTGTCTTAAAATTGCTTCTTTTATAACCATAGTACTCTATTTTGTTTTTTCTCTCCTTTCTTGTCAGTAACTTACTGGTGCAATTTAGTCTCTTTTTTCATTCGTTTCTTTCGAGTCCTGGGTCCATACGGACTAATTATGTAAAACTTCCTGTGTTTTGGCATTCTGTTTTTTTTGTTGTTGTTTTGATTTTTGGCATCCAAGTCATGGCATGCATATTTTGGCATTTTCAACACCACCATTTCAAAAAAATTTATTATTTTTCAAACTTTAAATTTTTCAATTCAAATTTTCATGTAGTGCAAACTGTGTTGGGAGTTTCAATTTACTTTGTAATAATTCTGACCTCCTTTAGCAACAAATACTCTACAATTTTTGGTTCAAAATCTAGACAGCCAGAGGTCCAGAGGATTCGATCTTCTGGCATCCTTTCTCACTGGGGGGCAGATAATACCAAAGGCGTTGGGGGGGGGTCAGTGTCCGGCCAAGGGGCCAGTGAAGGAGTGGCAGCGGAAATGGAAAGCAATGCAGTGAAGGAGTGGCAGCGGAAATGAAAAGCAAATGCATTTATTTTGTACTTACCTTTTGTTTATGGTTCGTTGTTTTCGCTAATAATAATCTCATTTTGTTTAACGTCTTTAGTTAAGTACTGGGTTCAGTCTGTCTCTCTGAGTTTTCTTGCCAGATTAGCATCAGGGGTCCTACCAGATTGGATCTTCCAAGAACCACATCCAGGTAGCCGAGAGTATATGCGAGCCATATTACAACATAGGTAGGCATTGCATAACACTTTACTGTAGTTATGTAAGCATTGCATAACACCCTAAGGTAGCTCCACCCATTGTAGCTCTGCCCCCACAGTAACTCTGTACCCCTCTACTGTAGCTCTGCTCACTTCCTATACTTTAACAGGCGTATATGCTTATCCACACCCCCTAGAGGGGCGAATATTTCTACTAATGTTGAAAACTATTTCGGAAAACCCAAAACATGACAACCCAAAAAACAGACTGCATGTTGAAGCAGTATACCGAAATAGGTAAATAAAAGTGAATAATTGAATTTCTGTCATGGCTTCAGAAGTATCCGATTTTTTTAAATGTGAAAAAAAACTGGTGACACTTAAGCTAATAACTAATTGTAAGAACCATGTATTAGAATAATGAAACAAAGTTTCAAAATTAAATTTTCTATAATTTTCATATTCAAATAAGTATTTTCGTCCAAAAAAGCGAACTTAACCATGCATCAAAGTCCTTTGTCCTGAAAATCATGTTTTTAAAGAGATTTAACTCTAAATAGGCTGACGACAACTTTTGACGATCTAACCGCATTTTTGGGTGACTTTTCCCAGACAATGAGCAGACTGACAGCGGAAATCAACTCAATTTCAATCATTTGTGTCCTGATTTTAAGTTTGGCTTCTGGATGTATGGTGTACATTTGGCTTCTGGATGTATGGTATACAAATAGTAATACATATACAGTGAGCTCACTTAGTAATAGACTGGATTTTATGTGGATGTAAAACAACGTCTATGAATATAGCTGATTGTTAGATAGAAACCGTGTGTAAAAGTTCTTAACTTTTAGCAAAATCTGTGAGAAACAATATTTTTAGTGGAAAAGCCTGACTGTTAACAGTCATTTCTCGAGAATTTTTATCGTTTGAAGCGGAAACATAATGTGGTGAACAGCTTTTTAGTAACAACCGTAAGATGGGTGGCGATTTTTTTATGTTTGATGCGTAATTCATGATACTATATTGTCAGTGATCTCGTTCGTTAATAATGCAAGAATGACAAAACTATGCTAGTTGATATAATCAGCATACGTGCTCAATAACAGACGGCTTCTTGTAATACTGGTAACTGAACCTATTCTGTATAAAAATCTACTACAGTTCATTACTGGTTTTTACTTCTCCTAAATAAATCTCGAGTTTGATACTCTGCCGGCATATATTTTGATACGGCGCACTACGACATCATAGGGCGAAGTGTAGTAGGCCCTTAAGAAGTGTACAGTTTTTTGCTCTCCATAAAGTCAAAAACGGGCTTAATGAAATTACATGCAAATTACAGCAATGGAAGTATCTAACCATGATGCACCACAAATTTGCAAAAGAATGGGAAAGCGTATCTGGAGCGTGTATAACCGTCGAACATGAATTGAACCTAGAAAGATTCGAAGCCCACCATGTTGTCATAAAACATACGTTGTTAAAAAAACATCAACATAAACGTCATGATGTTGAAATTTTAGAATATAAATATAATGTCTGATTAAACATACTTTTGATTTATAATATATACATTACATTGAATACTTTATTGTTTCTAACTGCTTTTAAACCATATTTTCTACAGGTTTCAAGAGCATTTTTTGTCCTAATCTAATCATTTCAGCAATGTTTTCAGTCATCACAATGCTTCTAAGTAAATTGTGTATTTGATGGAATTTATCTCAAACTTATGGTTCTAAAATCCAGAGAAGCCACCTGGTCACAAATATTCTCAAGAACTTGTGCATGCAATTCTGAGGTGTGAATATTGCTTTACCGACTTAAAAACTTATATGAGCAGATTGTGGAAATAAAATCAACTCATTGACGTACCACTTTTTCTATCACCATTACTTTCTGCGCCCGCTGTGTCTCCACACCCTGAACCTATCGTTACCCCGAACATCCCATTTCGTCAAACATTCCGTTGCCTCGATCGTCCCTTAACCTCAAACAATACCTTGGAATAAATTTGAAAACACTTTTTTTATTAGATCCCATTATCCCGAACGTCTCCTCGCTCTGAAAGTCCCCTTAGTCCAAACAGTGCTTTAGAATTAACCTAAAAGCACTTTTTATTGGGTCCCCTTATTTCGAATATGTCTCACTAAAAGTCCCTCTACATCGAAAAATGGCTTAGATAGCGTTTGAGTCAACGTCCGTAAGAGTCACCTGGATTTCGAACAATGTGGATAAGTCAAAATTTTGTTTTTCCTCATTTGCAGATTGTGCAACTTTTTATGCTCATTTTGAATCTGATGAGCATTTATCAAAAAGTTTTCTTTCATTGAGCTATAGCGTTGTAAAGTGTTACAAATTTGCAAATGCGAATATTTCCGTGTTATCACTTGTATTTTTCACAATTTTGAAGATTATTGAATGCAGTTTTGTTTGATCAGTAATAGATTAAACAGGCTTTTGGAAACATATGGGCAGTTATCTCTCCGAATGTTACTCCTAATACAGTGTACAAAGTCGAAAAAATAAAATTTTTGGTTTTATTAATTTTTCACTTTAAACACTACAAATTGAGATTACATGTTTCTATGTTCAACTTATTATTGATTAAGAAAACCGCTCTTGGAGAGCTATAAAGTTGTGAAATTTAAAAGTGATAATATGCAATTTGATATATAATTTAAAACATATAACATGATTCCCAACATTCGAGGTAGTTTTTGAGACAGATAACCATTACTGCTGCCTATCAGACACTTTCATAAATGAAGCAGGCACATTACAGCAAACAAATAAATTTTATGTTCCGATTGAAGATAAAGAGTTTATGGAACGAATTTCGTTTGATTTTTTCCATGTTCTGTCCGCATGAGTAAGTATAGTTCCATGAAGTATGAAACCTCGTGGCCACACATCACTTTTTTAATGGTGGAAGTTTAGGGGCTTCCACGACTAAAAAATTCCCTCTCCCAACGTTACGACAATATGTGTCAACCTCATTGAAATTCATCCCTTAGTGCTTACAATCGGTAGTATAGTCTTGATTAAAAAAAGCTCAGGCACAATGTTTTTTGAAATCTTGAAGATTTTCAAAGGTTAATGATTTTTCATGTTTTATGTTTGGCCACTCATTGTATTCTTCCAACTTAATCGCCATTCGAGAAATTTAAAAAAATAGCGAATTGGTGTTAATGCAAATTTGTGAACACAATTCAGGTTTCCTTTCTTTTTTTAATTTTTGGGGAAGTATGGTTCAAAGAATGAGTTTTAAGAATCCGAGAGAAGCATACTCAGCCTGACATATTCGGGGGGAGGTAGGAATCATTAGCGCAGTCGGTTCAAAAGTGCAGCCAAATGTTCAAAAGTGCAGTCAATGCAAATGGGTTTCAAAAGCGCAGTCAGTGATTAACTATTCGACAATAGTTTAAAGGGTCAAAAGCGCAGGCAACAGTTGGCTACAGACAAAATCTCACCTAAAGATAGACATCAATTTTTCGGAACTGAGTGGGCATGCTACACGACAATAAAACTTAAAAAATGCATCTCATTAAGAAAAAACTCCGTTTATTGGCCTCATTTTGAGTGCTTCCAAAAATAGGCAACTTGTACATGGTGCTAAGTTCACAAAAGCGTTTTCGAATGTTGTTCCATCGTTTCTGAAATCGTTCATGTCAATTTGCTCCGAATTAAACCATTCCAATGAATTTCGGTGAAGCGAGTTATGTATAAAATTATTCTCAAAAAACCAAGATTCTTTCGTATGCAAATCCATTAAATTCGAATCAATTTTACCAATTTCATAAAAAATTGCAACAAGTTTTGAGAACCACCGGTGAACTCAGCGAATATTGGTTTTGTTTGGAATGCGAAAAAATTTTGAAAACTCGTGGAAAAGAAGATAATGAAATATATTCAACAATTATCGTTTGCAATGATACAATTTTGAAAAATCCAATGATTGGGCACCACAGTGATTGCGATTATAGAAATTTTGGTGCGGTGAATGCCAGACAATTGGACCGGGAGGCCAGGGAAAATCGACTTTGATGACAAAACTATAAACGTGCAAATTATACATACGCATGTCGCTGAAAAGCAAAATTATGCATTATATCTGCAATTAGCAAGTTCCGAAGCAACGTTTATGCTAATGAAACATTTAACTGCGCTTTTGAAATAACTAAATTCGCTTCTGATACTTTTGGCTGCGCTTTTGATGCTCCTGCGCTATTGAAACAACTGGCTGCGCTTTTGAAGCAACTGCACTTTTGAACTGACTGCGCTTTTGACCCCCAATCTATTCGGGTAGGGCTCAAAAGAGTAGCAAAAGTTTCAAAAGCCCAGCACAGGCAAAACGTTCAAAAGCACGGCAATGCCGCCTATACCCTAATGCTAAAAGGTTCAAAAGCGCAGCCAATGATGGAGAAAAGTTTTAAAAGCTCAGCCAGTAATAAATTTCCGCATGATACATGCTTTAAAAAGATGCTTTTGAATTTTTATTGACTCGACGAAGTAACCTGATCAATGATACTCGTACGTGTATGATAGCCAAAAAATTCCGGGGGTCCATCACGATTCCACAATAGATCAATATGTCATGTGAACACAGACCGTCTTCTAAATTTATGGGAAATCAGTGGCTAAAATGTTGTGGATGTACTGTGAACACGTTAACATGAATTACGCTCTAAATCATTCTCTAAAAGCGCGTCTGATTTCCCATGCAAATCCGTCGTTTCATATCACCCTCACTCTGTCCTTTCTTTCGTGTCTCATTATTCTCCATGTTTTTCTGAGAGAGTTCAAACGTTGATTCGCTTAAAATTTTGTGACATTCTATGCAAAAAAACTATGTTTTTACAGCTGATAAAAAAGTAATGAAAAGATATCATTTCAAAAAAAGTGTTATGAAACAGTTTTCTATTACACTGTCACGTGCTGATGAATATCGCCCAGCGTCACATGATTCACATAATTTTTTTTCCGTTATGTTTTTCACCACATTTTGTTTTACAGTTACTCACATTAATTTTGCGTTCTGTTTTTATATTTTTTACATGCAATTTCTGTGTGTACTTTTTGTGTTTCCTTTCTGTTTTGCTTTTGCACTTTAATTTCCATTATGACTTGTTATATTTCCGTTGCACTCGTAGACTACCGTATGTAACCTACCAGTCAGAATTTCCATTAAAGATAAGCTCTCCGAGCTCATCACTGTAATTGGAGAACAATGTGCACCTCTTATCAGTAAAAACTAGCAACGTTTCACAACATGAAATGCCTAGTTGGAAATTATCACTAGATGACGTTCCTATGTTAAGCATGGAGAGTGAAAACTCGCCCCAATGCTTAACATAGTGGACTGGAAAATGTCTATGTGACCATAGGCATCTTCTGCAGCAATTTCCCCTGCAGAAGTTAGCTTGGGTGTGTCTTAGCTCCGCCCAAGGCATACTGTAGATTACAGGGCCCTTGAGAAGGGCTTGTTTCGTTAATTTTGCACTCATTTTTGAGCCTAATCGTTTTTTGCATTTTACAGCCTGCGTTCCTGCGTTTGCCTGCAACATTTATATTATAATTTGCATATTATACCTGTGTCCGCCGTCTTTTCAATAAATTTACATATTCCCTTTCGGTCTCCCTTGTGTTGCCAGTTACCGTAACCCAAGCTTAGGAGTTTACCCCATGGCCTGTTGATTGAGAACCCCCGTCACCTCCCTGAGGAATTTTTGGATACCGTCGCCCGCAGACTCCCACTCGCTTACCCTCCATGCCGAATCGCTTTGGGATTATTCAACCTGCTTTCCCGCCATCCGCAGGACCCTCATTTGACCCTTGAACCTGCCGCCCAGCGCCGAGTACTTTGAAAAGAGGATTTTGTGAGTCTTCTCAGGGGTTATAGTTGTTGAGGGTATATTTGTGGGAATCCTTCTTAAGTCAGTTTTCCCTTGAGAGTACCCTCAGTTGAGAAAGCCCTTGAACCCTTAAGGTCAGGGCCAATTAGGGGATTTAGGTTAACAATCGGGTCCCCTACAGTAAGCCATTCCATGAATGGCACCATCCCTCATTCTCAGTGAATGAGGACTAGGGATTGTCACTCCTGACCTGGCTGCGTTGTTCATTATTCTACAGCTGAACCCTACAACAAGGCCGTGGTACACCATGGGTTTTCCTGTGGTAGTACCAGCTGGGTTAGGTTCCTCAAGTAGATAAACAAGCGAGCCACCCAACCCGGTCACAGCATGCCACTTGCAGTGACATGACCATATTTTCTTTGAATATGGTATGGGTTTTTCCTTATCAATGTGATTGTCCTATTTTGTTTAATGTGACATGGCTCCAAATTCTACTTAATGTGACATGGCAAGGCTGGAAAATCGACCTTTTAGTCTGGCTTCACAGCTCTTAGGAACAAACCTTTTACCCTTTTGAGTGGAGATACCTCTATCAATTCAGTAAATTTCGGTTTGAGTGGGGAAACCTCTCTCAAATCATGATAATCGCCTCTTGAGTGGGGAAACCTCTATCAGGTCAGCTGATTCGCATTCTGTGTGGGACTACTGACCCTTAAGATGATCTTTTTCCCTAATGTAAGTCGGATACGCCCTTAAGCAAGTACACTGCCCCTTAGGTCGGAAATGGCCCTTATGTTTGAGTTTTATTGCCAACTCAAACGGCACCATGTTTGAGTAGAGTTTTATTACTGTAAGTCGGGAGTATCCCCAAGGAGTGATCAAATTGATGATTCTTGTGTGTAATTTATCGCCTTATGCATGTTGTACTGCCCGTGAGCTTTAATAAATCCCCTGGTGTTAGGTTTTTCCCCAGAGTGGATCCCGAAGAGTCACAATTTCCCACAGTCAAGTTTAAATAGAGTATTCTGCCTAAATCTCCTCTGAGCTTTTCCTTTTATTTTCCTTTTTCTTTTCTCTTTAAAATTTGAGCCTCTATTCACTGCTTGTGATCTGATAGGTTACTGTACTGCCATATGGCTATTTGGTTACAGTATGACTGCGATTTGCATGTACTCTAACTACAGTATACCTGGGTATGGGTACTTGAGTATCACAGCCCATGAGGCTATACAGCCCTTGAAGGTTTCGGGATCTCCAATCACGAGATACAGTACTCCTTCCACTCTTGATTCTGGACGTCAAGTGTGGTCGTGATTCGTTATTTGTGTCCGGTATTTGTGTCAACACACTTTTTCAAAATTTTTCTTATCTACACTGAGCACTAGCCAAGTTGCTCATTTTCGGGCCAAAAAGCAAAATCATACTGTTGACACATCTGACACCGTACTTAGTAGATCACATTGCTTATCTCTTTGGCCTCAACTTTTTTTTATTTACTTTACTTTTTGTTTTCTGGGTCATCTATACATAATGTGTGACACCAATTATAATAACTTTTTCACCCAATTAATTTTCTTATCTCCAAAATAAAATCAAATAAAAACTCATACCCCACTTTCTCTTCTTTCAATACAAATTAATTAAATGTTATCCTTTTCTTTTCTACCCAATCAAACATTCTTCACTCATTTCAACTCAAAAAAAAAAATTTTTTTTACCGGTCACACATACGTCATAGTTGGCAACCCTTCAGTAGGTCATTATTATTACTTTACTCACCTACTGTACGGTCTTCTTTCTCTTCTGTCTCTGTAGGTAATTGCACCTGGTGATGATCTTACCAATGGTGACCACTGATGTCAGCAACAACAGACTACCGTGTTGTTGTTATGGGGTGGTGTTCTAAGAGACCCTACCTCTGACGTCTGCAACTAGCTCAGATGCTGCTGTTCCACTGAGGCGTGACTAGCTAGGTCATGCCTTTAATGTCAGCAATGGCTGCATAACATGTAGCCATTCCGGGGTTGCTGGTTCTGCATCCTCCCCCTGTGTCTGCAACAGCTGCATCCCTTGCTTTTGCTTTAAGGGGTGGGTGGCCCTCCAGCTCTACCTCTGACGTCAGCAATGGCAACATAACATGTTGTTATTGCAGGATAGTGACCTTACGGCACTGTCTCCCTGAGGTCTGCAACAGCAGAGGTTCCTGTTGTTGCCCTAGGACTGGTTGGGTATACCGGTTCCAGTCTTTGATGTCAGCAACAAGAATGCTACATGTTGTTGTTCAGAGATGTGAGGCCTTACAAACCGCACATCTGACGTCTGCAACAACTGCATCTCATATCATTGTTGTATTGCAGCTGAAACTCAGCTATTACCTTTTGACGTCAGCAACAGCAATTCTCCATGTCGCCATAGCAGGGTTGCTGGCCTTAGGGCCCTACCTACTGATATCTGCAATGATAATGTTTCTATTCCAGTGTTGGAATTGAGACTTTACAGTCCTATTCTGGCGTCAGCAATGGCAATGCCCCATGTTGCCGTAAGAGGTCTGTGGCCGTAGGCTCTTACCTTTGGCGTACATACTGCTAAATGAGACTATGGCACTTACATACCAGTCACCTGAGGTCAGCACTGAGTGTGTGATGGTGTATATCACATCTCTTGACATCAGCACCGGGTTACTGTGGGTTTACAAGATGCCACATGAGTCATAGGTGATTGCTAGAATATGCTCCTCTCACCTACGGCTCTTGTCCAAGGGTTGTGTTTACGTGTCACTGATGCCTGGGAAACATCAGCTGATATGTTCACTCAACCTGAGATGCCATTAGTCCGTGATACTGATTAGGTTGTCCGCCCGGGTAGCATCACTGATTGATCAGCACGTGACTACCTTCAAAGCTTTGACTGCAGGTTTGAACAGGTTACGCTCGGCCTCAGCTGGGTCAGTTGTTCAACTTAAGCAACAGTTAGGCATTTGCAGTCAGTACTGCCTGTGTCTAACAATGGCAAGCTTTGACAACCTTCCTGTAAATTTCTTATCTAATTTCTCGCCTTTCTTTTTCATCTATGATCTTCTTTAGTGTCCATGCCAGAATAATTCCTCAGAAATTACAGCACAGCCACCAGTTGGGCCTGAAGTGTAAAAAGCCCCCTGTAATCATTCTTTACACTCAAATGCCTTCGTTAGCTGGCCTAATAATGTCCGCACTAGAGTCACCCATTAATCCTGAGTCCACCTCCATTGGTTGTCCATATAGCATAATACACTAGTCCGCCTAAGCAAAGGTGTTGCAGTCTGCCTAAAGACATTACAACTGAGTCCGCCTTAGCCCCTCATTTTACACTAATTTAATCCAGACAGACTGTACCCCTGATCTCAAGATGCTTTGAGCCTAGCCTCGAATCATAGGAGGAAGCCTGCATTTCCCCACCTCCATTAGGCACAGCTGGGCCAAGGACCCCCATGCCACTCATCTACTGACTGAGTGTGTCAGAATAGCACCTTGGTACCTGGTGCTCTTGCCTCCAACTGGTGACCTAGCGAGCCTCACTTCATCTCAGTGACTGGAATCCTGGCCACCAGCTGTATATAATGCTCCTGGAGAGCTCCCATTCTATTCAAAATGCGCATTCCAATTTTGGGCACAGTTGTATAATACATGCGAATGTCGTCTCCTTGGGAACCTCCTGTCTAGTCATCACACATTTAGAGATCGCAATCGCTCCTAGTGAGTGACGCCGATTGCGTAATAGTGCATCCACTTTGCGCAGTCTTGTGTGTAAACTAATTTTGTCCCTATCTATTTACACTCATTAAGTTTACTTTAAGTTGTCCCCCTTTACTTATTAATTTCTAAGCAACTTCACGCGCTACTCCTGGTGAATAGGACTTTGCCGGTTACGAGCTCTCCCAAATCCAAGGTTTTGTAAACTAGCACAACGGACTTAACCTCCAAATAAAAATCCCTTTTGAGCAGGTTTATCCCTACTCACGAGTCCTCCCTCGTCCTTCTTTTCAGTTGAGAAACCACCATTTCATTCAAAATTTATTCACTTTTGGTTTAAACCACTTGGGTCTAGCCCCATTTTTCCTTCACTGAAGTTTGGGACATATAATTTCCCTCTCTTAACACACAGGTCACCCCTCTCTAATTACAGAGGTGGCCAGATGAATTCCCTTCTGAGTCAGCCTATCTCTCTGGCTGTTCTAAGAGCTAAAACCTTGTTCTTTTCTAGCCCCATGGTTGAGTGGTCACTAGTTATTGTAAAGAACAAGCCTTAAAGCCTCAAAAACTCCTTCACATAAAAAATCTCGAAATTCCTGCGCCTCTTTGCCGTGAGACCACAAGAGTAATACTTACCTCATTTTCACAAGATAGAGACACCTAGATGTTCCTGCCGTCTCAGTTCCAGTCTTAAAAAGACCAGTGAGCCTCTCCCTATTCAGTTTGATCGGATAGCTTCACAGGCAGGATTATCAGTCTTAGCCACCTTACAGGAAAACAAACCCTCAACTATGAAGTCATAAGTTGACCTACCTTCACAGATTGAGAATAAGGTCCAGGCTGCATTTGAGATGGTCTTTGGACGGCTCAATCAAAAGCTGGAGGCTATGAATGGCAGAAGGCACCCTCCTGTGTCCAGCTTCATGGCCCCTCCTGCTTTTTCGGGTGCTTTTGGTGAGTCTATAACGGATTTTATATCTTACTTGACCCCTTTCTTTACACTTCAAGGGGTAACAGAAACTGATCATGCATATAAAATTGCGTTTCTGGAGTCTTGCCAAACAGGTCCTGCTCTTGCATCCAACCGGGATATTAGCAGTGGTACTCCGCAGCCTACCCCCTACGAAGAGTTCATGGCTTTTCTAAGGAAAGACTTTCCTGTAGGCGTGACTCAGATCTGCATCAGCAGTTCATCCAAGATCATCTGCAAAAGCCGACTGAATCTGCGATAGTCTACCTTGAGCACCTTAAGGGACTGTCCAGGGTGGCTTATCCAGATCTGGGGACTGAGGTTAGAGATTCAATTATAAAACCTATCTTTTTGCGAGGGCTGAGACCAATCCTCTGAGATAGTATTAAGTTCAGGGAGTTTACAGTTCTTGAAGAGACTCTCAAAGCAGCCTGTTATGCAGAATCACAGATTTTTGGGGATGAGATTAGGTATACTGCCCCATCTAATGCTGTTTTCTCTTCAGAACAGAAGACCACCGACAAGGTCAGGTCAATGTCGAATCAAGGGGGCACCGCTCAACGTCCGTCCGCAACTCCGTCCGACGAGATTCGACATCTACAATTGGAAATGGCCTGGCTTACGGCTCACATTGCGTGACTAACGGCTCAGCAAACAGCGCCGCCTCAGAGAAATCCAATGCCGTCAACAACACCATCAGCGCGCTTCCAAAATGCTGGCAATCGCCCATCAGGGGCACATTTACAGATGAGCTCCTACCATGGATGCTGCACCCACAACGACACTTGTTGCCCGGCCCAACATCCTGACAGCGCCAGTCCTAGCAACACCGCTGCCACCGGTGCTGGCAGCTGCTACTTCTGCCGAATGAGAGCACACCTGACTGACTGATGCGACAGATCCTGTCCACATTGCCGACAAATATGAGTGCACAGGGCCACAGCCTGCCCAAATCAGAACCCGACAATGCCTGGTGAGACTTACTTTGGTAATTCTGGTTACTCTCCTCAGGGGACAAAGGGGAATTTTCGGTGATATGCTAATCCATCTCCTAACGGGATGGGAAATCAATATTGGCCACCCCTGTGGCAAAATAATGCAGTAGGGGCTACCGACGGTCTTCGTCACCCAGATCTGTTTGATCTGGATGATGAAGTTCTGGCTGAACACCTGGCGGATACTTCACAATTGTGTTATCCTGTCTGTGTAATGAATATTGGATTTTTAGCTTAGCTACAGCAGTGGTTTTGGCACCAACTCTGTTGTCGGCCTTGCTGCCCCAGCTGAAATACGCCACGCCAGTCAACGTAAATCCACCAACGATGCTGAAAATGACTGGCGACGTCAGCGTGATAGCATGGTATTGACCGACGGAAGGTACACTGGCGCCTCTGACCCGTTTTGCCTCCCAAGGACCACCCCCTGGAATTCCTATGGACTCCACATTGGAGGTCCTCCGTCAATTGGAATCGATGAACCTGCTAGGTATACTACCTTCTTTTTCTGACATTCCAGGTCTGAAAATCAGATATCCTTATAAGTCACCGGCTTTATTGATTTCTCATTTACAGATTCCTCATCCGTCACGGATGCGATGCAGGCTGTTTGATCAATGGATTTGGCCAAAAAGTATCTGCACCTCCCATGGGCGCTACTCAGCAAACCCTTCGAGGTAGAGGCACTTATGGCCGCGGATGTGGTGCTTTTGGTGCCAGCAGCACTGCGGATATTGGGGCCCGAAGTTGCTCAATGAGCGCTCGACTTTATCACCGACGGAACTATTCGCACCACCCCAGTGGACAAGATCCTGTTGGATGCTGAACCATCATCACCGGCAGTGGACGCCATCCGCCATGCTGTGGAGGAGGCCAGTCGCAATGTGCGGCCCACAGCAGTTGTTGCCAGGTCACGGACAACAACGATGACCGGAGCCCAAACACTGGGGTTGATTGCTCAACAGCAACCGGTCGCCAACGCCTTTGGAGAACTGTTGCGCACCATCAACAATGACATCAGCATCATTGAGGCGTCGCCATTTCCGACGGCAACTGTCCCGCAGTCCCCCAAGATTGGCGTTCTTCGCGAAGTCCACCCATGTGGTTGTTTGGTCATCGACTTCCCCGGCGAGGAGCTGATATCGTCTGAGGACGATGACGAAGAATGAAACCGCCCAACGGGTGAACACTGTACATATTGGTGTATATTTACGAGCACCGTTTGTAAATAGCTTGTACAAAATAAATTGGGCCTTTGTGACACTACTGTTCTTAGGAATGAGCTCTCAATACATGCTACTCAGTACCAATTTTGTGGTCTTTCAAGAAGCAGTCATCCAATTGAGCTACCTCAAAAAGTTGAATGCAAGCCACCAAAATCTTCATGGAGTCCCCGGTGCATGAATGTTACAGTGTATGATCCTAGTTCTGATCCAATCACTACTTTAGCATGGAAGTGCACTTTGCAAAACTGTAAGGTGTGCACCAACACTGGTTTTTTCGGATCTAGGGACATTACTGCAGACATCATTACCACTCAGCATCTAGCACCTGCAGCTTGTACGCTAGCACATTGCACGAAGGTGTTTGGTTTACAAAAGCTTGTGGAAATATGCCCTGGCTTTTATAGCACTAACCAAACGCTGGACGTGATGTACTCATTGTGCTGCAGTGACATCTGCAAGACGGTGACTAATCTCTTCATCAAGGAGGAACAAGTCGCCTCGTGGGATGGCACTACAGCTCTAAGTACCTTAGGAAATGTAGGTGGATGCAGTCCCACTGCAGGTCAATGCACTACTCTGGACGGGGTAATTGTTTAGCCTGCAACAAACTCTACAGCACAGTGTCATTATCATCCTCAGGGCAATTACACTGCGTCTGTGTCAGGGAACCATATCATCATCGATGATTTGCAGGTTGCCTTAAGGATCCCAGGAAACTCTCGCGTCTTCCGATAATGTCCCGACCTCCGGTTGAACACATTACGGATGGATCAGGGTCTTCTTCTATGCATCCATAAAAGATTTAATATGACCCAAAAATTATTTTGATTGGTAAAGGACTCACGTCCTGACCCTGTCAATGTCAAACTGAACTACCTGGCTCAGCAGATCAAAGAGTCGGAAATTAACAATTTTCAGTTCATGTGGCTTGAGCTTTGCTCTCACCCTCAAGGCTACCTTGATCTGACTTGGCAGTTGCTTCGTTTTGACCCTACACTAGGAGCCCGGGCCTTTCTGCAAAGGAATCACCTGACTGCGAAATTCACAGGTGAAGCACTGTTGATATAACTGTGTCAAAAGGTCAACGCCACTTAAGTCTACCATTTGTACCCAGTGGGGGAAACCTGTTACAAGTATCTACCTGTACAGGTTGGCAGTACCATTTTCTTTGCCATCCCCGGTGGCCCAGATCTCATTAAATTTAGCCCAAAAGTGCTGTGTGACCATCATTTCACGGGGATTTTCTGAAATCACTCAGGCTGGTTTACTGAGTCTGGCACGGTCCATGTGAGCCACATTCGGCTTGAACTTCTCTGGAAACAGTGCTTCAACGTCACTCACTTTGAGGCTCCTGCACTCTTCCACGATCAGCTGGGGATGACCCCTTCGAGTTTTGCTTTCTTTAAACAATATGTTTACAAGACTGAGCCGATTGAAGTGGTCTTAAACCGGTTGGTAAACTTGACCACTGGCCTATCCCCACAACCAGATTCTCTCTATCAGGCAGTTGCAGGGGTAGTGACTGACATCAAGGCCTCTCTGGAAAGTGTTGGTCAGGCAGCAAACCATGTGATTACTGGTCAACAGCACAATCTCATACAGGGCTTACAGTCTCTTCTGAGTGGACCCGTGCAGCTGATCTTTAACACCCTCATCACCCTGGTAGTGCTGGCCAGTACAGGATATCTCATCTACGTTGGGTTCTCCTATTATCTCAGCTACGGCCTGCAGAAAAGGTAGGTCTGGTTTGTTAGCCAATACTCTCCGTTGAACCTTCTCCGGGAAGTCCAACATTGGATCGGTTTTCATTGCGTGCAGAACAATATGTCGACTCAGTTAGACAGAATCACTCCGTGTTTCGTCGTACTGGTTGACACCAAGGAAACTCCAGCTTTCCTTGACACTGGTTGTCCGTGGATCATCATTAGTCAACATCTTCACAAGGCCTTGATTAAAGAAAGTCCGAAGGTGGCGATGGCCTTCTAGCAACATCACAACTTCAACCCATTAATGAGTATCAATGGGAAAGCCATTCATACTCTCCTATTGGGACCGTATGAGATCATGCTGCGTGGAACCCCTCAGTCACACACAAGAGTGGATATACATCTCCATGTGTGTAAGTCTACATCTCCTTTTTGGGCACCAGTCAATCTGATTCTGGGATTGGACTTTCTAGAACAATTCCAGAATATCACGTTTGATTACCAACTACATGTCTGTGGGTTGAATGCTTTAGAACTGCCACTTCTATTGACAGTGGCTGAGATTGATCAGGTCGAACCCTGGTAGGAGAACACACGTTCACTATCAAGGGCCTCCCACAGGTCCGGGTCTTGATCCAGATCAAGGACTTCTTCCGTTTCTGGGCCACCCTCATGGGCTTCCTCCATCGCCTCATCAGGTGGGTGGACCAGAGGTAGCAGGACCTCTTTTAGACTGACCAGTCGTCATTTAATGGCCAGGTCAGGGTCAGGTTGCCCTCGACCCCCACCTGGGAATTCCCGGTTACACTAGAGAAGGGCCGGTTCCGTGAGCCTAGTGATTCAGATGCACCTGCATCCCCTGTGCTAGAGGTGCCACCACTCTCTGATACATCGAATCCCTAGGAGCTACTCAGAGCTCAGGAGAGCGATCTGATCATGTGCTTACTGTACAGGTTCATGCCACTCCTCCGACCAATCCGGAATCATTGGTTGGTTATGCTCTGGTAGGGTTACTCTGACGCACTCATTTGCTGATACCGAAGTGAACCGATGTGCCAGAGTCGAGTTTTGGTGACTCTGCACCTAATCCAGGTCATGTAGTGTCAGCCTTCTACCCCACTGAAATGAGGACCCCTCATATCAGAGTTCTCCTGAACAATTGGGTGGAAGCAAATGCTCTGATTGATACTGGAGCAGCTTTCTTGCTCCTGGATATCATAAGTTGGCAGTCCAGTTACCGGACTTGGTACTCACAGAGACTAGGGCTCGCCCCATAGTAGCAAATGGGTCTCTGATTCTATTGCTAGGAGCTGCCTATGTCACCGTGACAGTGGCTGATGTCTCTGAACGGATTCAGGTTCAAATTCAAGAGAACTGTTCAGCTGAACTAGTCTTGGGGATGAACTCCCTCGGACGATTTAATTATGTCAGCTTGAACTGAGAGAAATCCTTTCTTCAGTTCAAGGAGCTTAGGGTTCCATGTGAGGGCCTCATTCACAATCTTCCCTCTGCTCATGGTGCACTGCCCTTGCAGGAGTTGATTATCCTTGAAGCTCGCTCCCTGACATAATTTACTGCACCTGTACCTTCAATATATAGCAATGTGCCTGAGGTAGCTTTCTTCCTTAAGCCCCTCCTGGGACAACAACACAGCATATATTTTGCTGGTACTGTGAGCACTGTGACTAACGGTCGCATACCCTTACAGGTAGTTAACACAAGTATACACTCAGTGGTTCTCTACCCAACCATCGATCATGTGCAGATGCACACTGATTCCTCAGGGGGATCTGCGGTCAAGTCTGATACCATTCTTGACCGGAAGTGGACTGAAGGGAATGCTGTGATATCGCGTGATATTTCCTCACAGGACAAGACTGCATTACTTGATCTACTGGTCCCATTCACTGACCTCTATGCTATTGATGAGAAGGACACGGGTTCCACTGACCTCGTGCACCAGGCAGCACGAGTGACACTCGCCCAGTCAGCTGTTTTCCTTACTGCACGGCACCCAAGGAAAAGGACCTCATCATACAAGAAGTCAGAGTGCTCCAGGAGAAAGGTATTATCTGGCCTAGTACCTCCCCCTGAGCTACGAATACCATCCTCGTGCACCAGAAAAATGGGTCACACGGGATGTGTGTCAATTTTTGTGGTTTTAACGAGGTCACGAAGACGTATGTCTATCCTCTCCCATGGATTGATGACATCCTCGGCACACTCATGGGTATCAAATACTTCACTACCCTTGATCAGGCTAACGCCTACTGGTCTATACCTATTGCTGAGGCAGACAAGGAGAAAATGGCATTTAACATGCCTATTGGACTCTACTAGTTCAACTATCTGCCTTTTGGTTTCAGCAACACCCCTGGGACGTTCCAATGTCTCATAGATTTGCTTCTCATGGGACTGCAGAGCCGTACAGCATTGACCTATCTGGATGACATCTTGGTGTTTGGGAACTCTCACACCCAGATGCTTGAGGGGCTTTATGCGTCTCCGTCAGGGTGGAATGAAGCTCAGACTGAGCAAGTGTAAGTAAGTTTTCTGACTCTGAGGTAGAATATCTAGGCTACCATATCTCACAGAACAGCCTAGAACTGGACAAAGTCAAATTGGCCGCCATCCAGGATCTACCCATTCAACAAAACGCCTAAGACATCAAGTATTTTCTTGGTCTTGTGTCATATTATAGGCCTTTCATCTCTGAGTGTGCCCGGCTCAGGGAGCCACTGACCAAGCTCCTACAGAAGGAAGTTACCTTCCTGTGGTCAAAACCTCAGCAAGCAGCATTCAAGGAATTCTGAAGGCTGTTGGTGAACCCTCCTATTCTGCGCCATCCGGACATTACGAAATCCTTCATCCTTCAAACTGATGCAAGTTCTTTGAGGATAGGAGCGATTCTGAGCCAGTTGGACGATGATGGATACAACCATCCTGTTGCGTACGCCAGTAGACGATTAATGGCAGCTGGGAAGAACTACACTATTACGGAGTTAGAGACTCTTGCTGTTGTCCATTTTGTCAAGCACTCTCTACCTTACCTCTTTCAACATGAGGTGGTTGTTTAGACTGATCATACCGCTGTTAAGGCTCTGTTGGAGAAACCTAACCCTTCAGCACAGATAGCTCGGTGGGGCCTCGTGCTCGCTGAATTCAAACTGACAATTCCGCCGCACAAAGGTCGGTCTAATGGTAATGCTGATGCATTATCTTGCCTGCATGATCCTAATTCCCTTGCCAGGGAGAGTATTGACGATACTCCCCCATACAGACCTGAGGGAGAAATTATGATGATCTCTGATGGTGTGCAGCACCTGGCCTGAGCATCTCAAATGACCACCGATGGTGCGCAGCGCCTGGCCAGGTCAGAGTCTTATGCAGAGATATCACAGGATGCGCAGCACCATGACCTTTTCACAGCTCAATTTGAGGATCCGGAACTAGCCTCCATTCTGAGGTCACTAAAACCCTACAATGATCAGAATGATGTTAATGGCTACCACCTGTGGGATAACATCCTTCAGAAGTGGACAGGTGAGTCCAACAAGATTGTCATTCCCTGATCAATGGTTACTACCATTATTGAGGCACATCATAATGACATTCTCGCTGGACACTTTGGTGCTAAACGTACTGAGAGGCTTATAGCCCACAGGTAGCACTGGCCTTCCCTCAGTGCGGACGTCAAGTCCTTTTGTCAGCGGTGTGATCTTTGCCAAGGGAATAAACCGGCCAGACAAAAGACCCGAGCAGCTCTGAAACCAATCACCATAACAGGGCCATTTCATCGAGTAGGTGTCCACTGTATGGGACCAATGACCACTAGTGAAAGCGGCAACTGTTTTATTGTAGTCTTTATCAACTACTTTACCAAATGGGTTGAAGCTTTCGCTACTCCGGATATTACTGTGCAAACCATAGTACGCCTTTTTGTTACACAAATTGTCTGTAGACATGCGGCACCACAGATTCTTCAGTCTAATTGTGGCAGTGATTTCACGTCCAAACTGATGACTGAAATCACAGCCATTTGTTCGATCAAGAAAATCCACTCCACCACTCATCACCCGATGACAAATGGAGAAGTGGAAAGCGCTAATCAAATGCTAGCTACACGGCTACAGTTGTATGTCCACCAAGGTCATACTGATTGGGATGAACACCTGCCGTATTCTGTGTTCCCCATCAACATTAGCATGAATGAGTCCACAGGGTATTCCCCCTTTGAGCTCATGTATGGTCGAACACCCATTCTACCTGTTGATGCCTCGCTCTCATTCAACCCTCGGGCCCATATCATTGATATTTCCACATATCATATGGAGGTCAAACAGCATTTTACAAATGACTTACCTTAATCCAGAGCAGAATTGAGAGATCACAGGCAGCTTATGCTCAGTCTTATGATGGCATGGCACGAGATGTCTCATAGGAAGTTGGGGATCAGGTGCTCAAACTGCACACCACCAGCAAATGTGGCCTTACGCCTAAATTGCTGCCCATTTACGATGGGCCCTACTTTGTTAGGAATGTGGCATATCCCAATATCACCATTCGGCTTGAGGCAGATCAAGAAGATACTGTGCATGTCAATCAGCTTAGATGCTATGTGTCACCTGATCAGCCTACTGCAGTAGAGGAGATACCTTCCACTTCACAGGTAGTCGAGACAGCACCCTTGTTGATTCCATCAATATGCCGAGATATTACACCAGATCTCGTTGACCCCCATCTTGATGCAGAGGTCTCCTGCCCGTAATCAAGTAGTTTTTCTCTTCTTTAGTTGACTTACGGACGAGGTCATCCTTTTTCGAAGGACCACCGTGCCCCTCACCGAATACGTACTCCTGCTCCATGCTGGAACAGCAGTGTAAAGAAGAGAATGAGCAGCAATCAATGCATCTAAACTAGGGTATTGCACCAAACCACAGGCGCATCCATATGATAGCCTACATCTCGCCCCTAAATTTTTTTTTAGGCTTGTTACAGATCTCACAAATCAGTCGACAATTGGCAACCCCATGCTTTACCAAACTGATCAATTGGCATCTGCAACTCCAGGCATAACCGACCACACTGATCAATTGAGGTCAGCAACTCCACACATCATTGACACCACTTCACGAGTCAAAACGCACCAGAAAACCATTGGATCATCGACCATCCTCCCCCCTCACCTCTACCTGGATGATTGACCTCCACTGGCATGCTGCATAAAACCTCAACAACACAAGGACGAGGACGCCCTTTTTCGAAGGACCGCCCTGTCACATGCCGATGAATTTAGCCCAGCGTCAAGTGATTAACATAATATTTTTTCCGTTATGTTTTTCACCACATTTTTTTTACAGTAAATCACCTTAATTTTGTATTCCATTTTTAAAATTTTTACATGCAATTTCAGTGTGTATTTTTTGTGTTTTGTTTCTGTTTTGCTTTCACACTTTCATTTCCGTTACGATTTGTTATTTTTCTGTTGCGCATATAGACTACAGTATGTAATCTACTAGTCAGAATTTCCATTAAAGATAAGCTCTCCAAGCTCATCACTGTAATTGGAGCACAACCTGCACCTCTTATCAGTAAAAACTAGCCACACTTCACAACATGAACGCCTAGTTGGAAATTCTCACTAGATGACATTCCTATGTTAAGTGTGGAGAGTGAAAACTCGCCCCAATGCTTAACATAGTGAACTGACAAATGTCTATTTGACCATAGGCATCTTCTGCAGCGATTTCCCCTGCAGAAGTTAGCTTGGGTGTTGCCTACCACGTTTATATTATAATTTGCATATTGTGCCAGCATCCACCGCCTTTTCAATAAATTTACATATTCGCTTTCAGTCTCCCTTGCATTGCCAGTTACCGTAACCCAACCTTAGGAGTTTACCCTGTCGCCTGTTGATCGAGAACCCCCGTCACCTCCCGGAGGAATATTTGGATACTGTCGCCTGCCCACTCGCACTCCCTTACCCTCCATGGCAAATCACTTTGGGATTATTGAACCTGCTTTCCCGCCATCTGCAGGACCCTCATTTGACCCTTGAACCTGCTGCCCAGCGCCGAGTACTTTGAAAAGAGGATTTTGTGAGTCTTCTCAGGGGTTATAGTTGTTGAGGGTATATTTGTGGGAATCCTTCGTAAGTCAGTTTTCCCTTGAGAGTACCCTCAGTTGAGAAAGCCCTTGAACCCTTAAGGTCAGGGCCAATTAGGGGATTTAGGTTAACAATCGGGTCCCCTACAGTAAGCCATTCCATGAATGGCACCATCCCTCATTCTCAGTGAATGAGGACTAGGGATTGTCACCCCTGACCTGGCTGCGTTGTCCATTATTCTACAGCTAAACCCTAGGACAAGGCCGAGGAACACGATGGGTTTTCCTGTGGTGGTACCAGCTGGGTTAGGTTCTCGAAGTAGATAAACAAGCAAGCCACCCAATGGGGTCACAGCATGCCACTGGCAGTGACATGACCATATTTTCTATGAATATGGTATGGGTTTTTACTCATCAATGTGATTGTCCTATTTCGTTTAATGTGACATGGCTCCAAATTCTACTTAATGTGACAACACCACCCATATTTACTCCACTCAGTTATTCCTACACAACAATCTTTTACAGTGAAAATATTACTGACATATTATTACATAACCCAGAAATCAAGATCAGCTTACAAAGGTGATTAACATACCGTCACTATCAGGGAAGAAGGTGCTACATACAAGATTTCTGGTTTTGAGAAAATTGGCTTCAAACATGCTTGAATATTTCATTTCTCAAAAGCTAAATGGTTTTTTGTTCAAACTGGAGTTTGTTCCTCAAGGCAAGTACTTGTGAACATGTTTAAGGTGCCAGTCATGTTAATACTCAAAAGACAACAAGTACTGCGGAAATTAAGCTTATTTGTATATAGCACCTTATTCCGTAAGGGCAATCAGCTAAATTTGCTGTATATGGCACCTTCATCATAAGGAATCACCAATAATGGTCATCAAAAATCATAAGAGATCAAAAATTATCATTTTCCAGCTTATAGCTATCACACTTGGTCTGCCAGATGATTTTAGCAAGTTTTAGAAGCTCCAGAAACATACTAAAGCATACATTTTTATATCTGCGCTTTGAACCTGTCTTCCTCCTATAATATTGGCTCTTGCATGTACCACTTTTTCTGACAATGTTGAAAGTGTCATAAAATGGATCTAACACCTGTTATCTCAATTTTTACAATCGTCGTTTGTAGCACCTTCTTCTCTGGTGGTGACGATGGAGTCTCCTGGTCCCAAATAAAAAAACACATATAAAAAAAGGCTCCCAACCTTTCTGATGCCCGTGTGATGATGCGGCCAGGGTTGCTATTTCAGAATGATTCACCCTACTTTTCAAAGATTACACAGAACACATTCATAGCCCTTGATCATGAAGTAGAGATTGAGTGTGTTAAAGATGTAAAATGAACCTATGCCTTTTATCACAAAGAAGTTTTCATTGTGAAATATTGTGTCACGTTTTCTAAATTATGATTCTTGAAACTGCGCGATCAATTATGTTTTCCACAGTCCAGCACAACATTGAAATAAACATTCACAATTTGTTGAATTTCCATCTGTTTAATTGAAATCATATTGAAGTATATTTCAATAAATGAGACAGTGATGAAATGCCACTGTACATTTTGTAGAACAACACTGAGTGGCATGGTATCCCTATGACAAATGATGATGTCAAAGTATCCCATGGCATCACAAAATTCTGAGAGTTGGGAACGAGTAGCAATGTAATTTGATTCATTCGTTGGGCATTCATATAACAGTTTCATTTCAAAACATGAAACACCTAGAAAAGGAACTGAAAAAAAATTTATCATTAAGTACCATTGATGGAATTAGTTTTTATTATCAAAGAAGAACGTCAACTTACGCGGGAATGTGGTGCACACTGATTTTCATCGCCTCAATTGGTTGCATTGCTGCATCATCAATCATATTTAGAACGACAAATATTGTCCGCCAACTAATATGGAAGATAAGCCAGCTGAGACGATCGACTTTCAAGCGTTTATTAAAGCAGAAAATCTATATAATGAATTCCTGGAGATGGCCACTAGAATATTTACCTCTCATCACGACATGGTATTGCAATGTTCCTGGAAAGGTTTGAACTTCCCGTGCAATGCTACATCCAGTCCCATCATGCTCAGTGCTTCATACACCGACGCGGGCTTGTGTTTCATGTTTCAACACAATCCGGAATGGGTTAAAAAAAAGTCTACTGAAATTGACCTTTCCTGGAGGAAGTCATTCACAAAATCTCGACCCCACGAACTTTCTCTCATTTTCGATCTAAAGCAATATCAACGCTGTGGTTACAGTTTTCCTTATGCAGGTGAAGGATTCTTTATTACTGCTTTTGACAGGCGCACATTGGCCCAAACTAATATGCTTCAGAGTAGTAGTTTCCGCATTCAGCCTGGTTATGAGTACAAACTTGGGATAAAGACGGTGATAAATTATCGATTGACAGAACATTTGAATCGATGTACGTCAAAAGGTTACATGCCTACAGATGGGAGAGCTGAGTTATTAGCATATACCAAAGGTACGTGCCAAGGCATTCTTCTCTTGAATTTCATTGTTCAGAAATGCAATTGTTTGCCACCAATACCCAAATGGTTTGCGCCTTATGCCAATAAAGAAAACACTGGCTTAAATATCGACGCTTTAAAATTGTGCAGCGACAGTATGGCTGGTCTTGATTGTTTGCTGAAATACTTATTGAGCGGAACATTCAGTGTGCTGGGAGCAGACGATCGGCGTTGCATTGATCCATGCGTTGAGCCAACATACAAGTTTTTCATGTATGCCAAGAATAGGCTGACGGAGATTTACTTGAGAAATTTGAACATTCCACTGGTGATTAGCAGACATGTGGTCAATGATTCAAATATGCATGAATGGATTAAAAAGAATATTATTGTACTGCATGTTGATTTCGAATCGGACACTTTTGAATCTTCAACAGAAATCCAACTATTCACTTTTATCGACCTTTTACAGTATATCGCTTCAACATGTGGCCTATTCTTTGGATTGTCATTTATTAGCTTTTTCGAAATACTTTTCATTATTATTTCCATCCCTATATACTATATCACCGGGCAACAATCTGCATTTGGTGGACGAAATCTTCTCTGATAGTATTTTAGATTCATTGACAATACGTCTCGGCTCTAGATTTGATGACCTCTGAACTCACATTCAGATCTAGCTGATTCTAACTCCAGTTTCATACCTGTTTGCTCATTATGCGCATCCAAACATGTTGAGTGAACGAAAGCAGCACAAATGAGTATAGGCAGATTTTGGTACGTCAAAGATGAAAAAGCATATCCGTAGTGGAATGCTGGAATTTCTATGCATTCCGGTAGAACTTGCAGCTTTGGCCCCACAATATAACAAAGCACACTTAGATGAACCTTGGTTGGCAAGAACACTCTTCATGAACAGGTATGGCAGCTGGATCTAAGAATTCATGAACCACGCTGCACTATTCATGTCAAGAAAAAAATCTTATTCAAGTAGATGTTTGTTCCAACGATCAAAAATCGAATCAAGGCCCAACCATTATGAATAAGACCTTGTTAAAAGATACTCTCGTATTTTTATTTCTGCTTGACATCCAAAAATTACTTTAAGAAAACTCATTAGGTCAAGTTTCTAGAAGAAAAAATATAATGTGGAGAATGAAGTCCAAACTTATGCCCAGAAATAAGCCAGAATTCGCCGAAAAGATAATTGAACTGAAGTCTCATATTTTTTGAAACCCGATGCTTTATTTATAAAACGTAATTTTTTTTATTTTTAGCGTTTCAGCGTTGTGCCTTGGCAACCATCTCTTACACCTACTCGGTACGCAAAAATTTTAATTATTTTTTAACAAAATTGATAGTATTTTGATAAAAAAACTAACATTTTTGTAAATTTTCAAACCCCTGGGACACCTTTTACAGAAATATTGGAATTTAATTGAGAAAACGCGTCATGTTCTTTTGAAATGATTGGATGGATCATAAATCGTTTCACGAACTTTTCTAAGAAGTGTGTTGTTGTATTAACTTAGTTTATCTTTTCGTGTTGTGTTTAGTCACTCTGTTGTGATGTAAAGTTTAAAATAAAATACAAATAAATATTCTGTAATTGAAAGTCCTATCGAATGGTATATCGTGGATGTGCTGATAATTAGCCATTTTTTAGATTCTCGATGTTGAAAAAGGACAACATCAGTTTTTTGGATGAAACTTATTGGTCACTTTCTGTAAGGATCAGCGTGAGGTCCGACAACATAAAAAAAGTTACCCTGAATTTTGTTTATGCTGTTCAGTTTTTGACGCTGATTACAAAGTAGAATTATTTCACACCAAAATCACTTTTCACGATATTATGGGCATGTAAAGTTGGAAAAAATTGCACAAAACAGCTAATGGTTGATGTTGCATTTTCATGTACATTTCCGTCAATTTGTATTATATTTTGTTCGATTTTTCTTTAAATGAAAAAGCAAATGTTGCGCTACAGGTAGGCCATATTAAAGACACAAAGTTGTTTTTTAATTTTTTTATGAACAGAGGAAGGCAAAAAAATTAAGATTTATCTGTCAAAATTTTGCACATTTTGGCCTACAGTGATCCAAATAGGTTTGGGCCGAACTCCAAATTTTGTCGGCAAACAGAGAAATCCTATGACTTCCGATGGGCCGGAAACAAGGAGAATAAAATGACCGTATGTTGACTTATAGTGCTTCAAATTACATCACCTCATTATGCATAACATTGTAATTTTGGTCGAAATAAATGATGGTACACATGCACATAGGAAGGTCTTGACCCCAGCAGATTTGGATTGACACTGGGCAGGCTTTTCGCTGATCCCCCAGCATATTCGATCAACCAGCATTATTAAGGAAGATTATGGAGGAAAATGAGAAAAATCGAAAGATATCATTAAAATGACATAATGAAAATCGTTTTTCTGAACAAAGCATACTTAACGCCAAAAGAGGAGTATTAATACTTGTATCCCTATTCCCCGAGATTCCCTTTTCCCCGAAGAATGTTTTAAATCAGACATTGATTTTCCCTTCTCCCCAAAAGTCTTTATTCTCCAACATTATCAAATCCCGTTTTCCCAAAAATAGACAAAACCTACTTTTAGATTGCATTTGTGAATTGCGAGTTTTTCTTAGAAACAATATAAATTGTTAGCTCCTTCGGTTCAAAAAAATTTTTTCCCAAAAACTTCGCACAATATTCATACCGTTCGCACGATCGATGCAGAGGTCGGAGTTTGAAAAATCACAGCCTAACTAAAAATCATGAAATCAATTTCCATAATGTTGAAATGATTGAAAAATGTGATTATCAAGGACACCGTGTCATGCAGGAAAAATTTATTGAATAGATTCAACGAGCCTTCCATGATTTTGTATAAAAGTTTGGCTGCGCACCCCGCTGCATTTATCATTCCAGAATGAATGAGGTATGGTGTAAATGTCGTTGAAGTTTAAATTATTGTCAAAAAATAAATTACTAAGATCTTGCTAACTTTATTACTCTGTGGAAGGCTATTGTCAAGCAACATTTATTCTCATGAAGCATCGAAAATCGCAATCAAATAAATGTAAAAGTGTGGGGAACCCCAGCTTCTTATCTTAATTTTAATTTTCTTATTGTGATGAACATGGAATCATTACTTTTTCCCGCACACATCATTCACTTATTTAATACTATCATTTTTCGACTGAAAATCCGAACCTAAAGTAAAACGTATATTTATTTGGAACAATTAAAAACTTCTTCTGTGCGGAATTTCTTCAATCATTCCTGCATTTCTGCAGGTAGGAGCTTGCAAATAACCTATGTCTGTTTTTCTTGAAATGCTTCTAAATAATGAAAGTGGAAAGCAAGTAGTACTTCAGATTTTCACGCTTTGCTGATAATCAATGCATCGTATTGGAATGAAAATTTGTGAGCATAATGACCTAACCCTTAGGGATTTTTCGAGCAAAAAATTTTACAGTAAGAGCTTTATGTATACGATTTTGACGACAGTACTGATTTGTGTCACTTTTTTATTTTGAAGCATTTTATAAAAAACAGACTATAGTCTTAATATTTTGAATTCTAGCTTCAATTTAATTCTTTTTTCAATGATTATCATAATAACTTTTAAACTGCTAAGAAAGTTTAATTCATACAACTTAACTTTGAAAAATTAGGCATATATGCACATTATTCATTCACATTCATATATGTATACTATATACAGGATCTGGATCCCATCTGGATCCAGTCGGATATACTGTTCAGGATCCAGATCTGACGATTGCAGTTTTCTTGATCTAGATCCTGAACCGAAGTGAACCGTCTTATCCCTTGTATTTGGGGAATCAGGAACTTCAGGGAATCTGGACGTTCAGGCAATAGGGACTAATGCATTGTTCGGGGAAACAGGAATTTTAGTTATTATTAGGGGAATAAGGATCCTTGGAGTAAAGGGACGTTTGGAGAATAAGGACACAATCAGGGAATACACCTTTTATTGCACTTATTTCCACCATTGTGTGACAAGCAAAAGAGGTCGATGGTGCTCGTAGAGAAGGTAGAGGTGACAGAGGGCTTTGGTGTCATTACCCGAAAGTTCCATTACCCCCCCCCCCCCCACGTAAGGTCCCATCACTCCTGAACGTCCCATCACCCTGAGCAATGCATTAAATCCCGTTATCCCAAACACGTGTAAAAATTTACAACAGTGATGTTCAGTTGCCCTGAAAACTGCACCAAATTGTTTTACCCAAAATATTGGGTTGGCAAGAAAGCAATGTCGATTTTCGGTCTTGTGTTATCAATCAATTTTTTTCTTAAAATCTAGCCAAATGAATTGAGTTGTTAATTGTTTGCTTGGAAGTGCAAACATTGTTGTTTTGAAAAATTGGGTCAGTTATCAGTTGGCTCACATTGTCTGTTGTACGGATATCTAAAACAATGTGTTACCTCCAGGACCATATGTGTCATTGCATTTTGTATGAGTATGATTTGCGCAGAACAGCAGCCGCAGCAGTAGGAAGTGTATGACAAGCATATAGAGACCCGCTGTGTTGTCTGAATATGCGTTCGAATGGTGGTTTGCAAAGTTCAGGATGTTGTAGTGTATTCCCGCTGATTTGCAGGATTATCACCATTTTATCATTTACTTGAAGTGGCACGCAGGTACAAAGTGGAGCGGGCGACACGGATCATCGAGATTTGCTACCTATTTTTAGTGACCATTGGTGCACAAAGTTGGCTTTGGCCATCGACAGCTGCTGATCCATTGGTATGTACCTTGCATTTTGTCAAATGGGCTACGCTTCTAATTGTGAATAAAAATTTTAGGCATTATGAATGTTCATCATTTTGTTTTGGATAAATCACCGCTAAAAGTTGCCTCACTAGTGCCGTGGTGTGACATGCTAACTTATGGCGGGAAAAAAATTATTTCATCTTGGGAAAATCTACTTTACAAAAAAGCACTGTTACTAAATAAACTGCATATTATACCCTTGGCAAGAAAATGATGTCAAAAATCTGACTACATGTTCGAAGTTTTATTACATTTGCATGAAGCAAGATTAATCATCAAAAAATGCCCCATTACTATCAATCACACTTTACCATTTTGCAGGTAGCTTTGCAATGCCTGCATAATAACAGGGTTGGGGCTTTAAATCAAAAAAGCTCTCGATTTACACTTAGACCTGGTTATCATTTTCAAACTCCATATCCACAAGGCTATCGTGCAATGACCATGACAAAGAATAATCTGATGGTGCAATGTCTGGTGAATATGATGGATGGAGTAACAACACTCAGTCTAATTCCTGGATTTCTGCCTGGACAATGGCAGCAATATGTGGACAGACATTGTCATGGAGCAGAAGATCTCCTTTGCAGTTTACCAATGCAGGCTGCTTTTGAATCATGACATATTGTACACAGTCAAGCTGGTCTTCATAAACTTTAGCAGTGATGGTCAAACCAGGTGGAAGCAACTCAAAGTGAACAATTCCATGGGTTGACCACCATACAAATAATATAATCTTGTGTGGGTGTGGATCGGGCCTTGGCACTTGTGATGGTTTAGAGCCTTTGCTGACCCATCCTTGCTTCCAGAAGGTGTTAACATATACAACCCACTTTTCATATCCAATGATGATCCTATCAAGGAAAGGCTCGAATTTGTACTGTGAAAGTAATGACATACAGATGATAGCATGCTGTTGCATGGCATGATCACTCAACTTGTGAGACACCCATGTTTAGAGCATGCAAATCTTGCTCATCCACCTCATTCGATTTCCAATAGTGGAGTGGATAATGGTGAGGACTTCTAGTAATTGCCTAGTAGTTTCTTTTGGATCAAGGTCCAGCTTTTTTTGAATGTCTGCTTCTGACACTTCACCTCGATGTCCACTTGGATGTTCATTTTCGATACTGTGGGTGCCAGTCCTTGTTGTTTTTTGATTTTGTCGGGGTTTTGGGAATTAAGGCAGGAGTGTGTTCCAGAATTGGTCCTTAATGCATGTATTTCCAACACCCATGCTTACCCGATTAAATGCTTAATTAATGTATTTAAACCCGACAATAATTAGCCCCACAGACTAAGAAAACTTAGTTCCTTAATCTGTCTCCCAATTACGTAATCGAAAATAAAAAGGAGAGTCTTCTCCAGTTTTATCTAACACAAAAAATACACTTACGCATACAAACGTGAGTAGGCGAGAATAAAATAAGAACTCCCACATGCTAGGGTAAAACACAAATATTCTTTGTGCATGGGGAGGTGAACCAATAGAAAACATATAACACTAATAATGAGAGAGCAAACCCAACGCACACATGCCGATTTGTGCTACAGTAAGACGTCTCTCGATGGTCGGCCATGCTCACTCTACTTTTTACCTAGGCGCCTCTTCGAGAAAACGAGAAAATGGTGATAATCCTACAAATCCGCAGGAATACACTACAACACCCCTCCCCCTTGGGGTAGATTGCCCTAAGCAATCGTCAAGAGGCAAGCAGAACAGGCAAGGGGAAGGGACTCCACCACTACAGGCTGTCGGGGGGGGTGGCCGAGAGGATCTTTGTTGGCACACAGCAGCACCGATGGAGTCATTGAGTGTTTTGAGCCAATTTGGGCAGCGTTTAGGGTGAGACCTCCGGACGCGGTCCACAATTAGCAAGGCCGAAAAGCATGGCAACACTGCGGCCCTTGTGGTCACTCCGTCCGCACCAATACACTGGAGTGCACCAGCATAGGAGTCCATGTGGATGGGAGGGTGAGGCTGGCCACTACCCTACTGACAAAGCCAAAGCGTGACAAGGTGGCGGAGGCGAAAAGCACAAACAACAAAAGTGGGGGCGTGTAGCGGTAGAACATGTTGAGGCGTCTTACTGTGTGGACTTAGCATTGGCTGCCCCGCGTTGGGGAAAACTAGTACAGAATAGAGCAAAAAAAACGAGATTAAGTGAAAACGATCCGGAAAACAAAATGAAGAAAAACACAGAAAAATAGTGAATGTTACTGTACAAGGCTACAGTGTCAATGGTGGTGGTGGTGGCCAGTGTCCAAGGTAGAGCTGGAATGAGCCTAGTTGTTGCAGCAATCCCTATGGGCATCATGGTATCGATCTTTGTGGTATCCATGCAGATCTCGTGGATCATCATGATCCTCAAAGTGGACAGATATTGCTTGATGTGATGAGTGGCCATAGTCGGGGGCTTTTCGGCAGCAAGATGATTAAGTGTAGGTTTGGGTGCGGAGCAGTGATAATGGATTTGTGCTGGGGGGCCGTATTTGTCGTGGAACCAGAGATGGGCAGTCAGATGGCAACCCTGGTGGTGGCAGTGGTTGTGGCGGAAGAAAATTCCATTGGATGGAGAAATTGTGCTGGTGCAAGAGGGGAACCAGGTGGTCCGTTTCGGAATGGTATTGCAAATAAATTCTTTGGATATCAGGGATCTTGGGTGGTTGCCGGAATGGCGAGTATTGTGGATATGCCATCCAGCTATCAATCAAACTGACTGCAGAGTTGAAAGCCTGGATAAGATAGGACAGATTGTCGAGTCTATGGGCTTCGTACAAAAAAAGTACAAAATGGGTGGTTTGAAGGGCATCGATGACCCTGAGTTCCTCAGCCCAAAGGTTGGCGACCCATTGCAATATGAGTGCAGCTACATCGGGCAGGACAGGAGGTTGCATTTCGTGGTAAGTCGTGTGAAAATGGCTACGAAAATACTGATAAAGCGGGAGCGAGGTGTTGGTGGCGCCGATATGTACTGCCATCATTATACAAACGCCCATGCAGCCAAAGAAATTGATCAATACCATTTCGTGCAGGGTGCGCAGCAAAAAGGAATCAATCAATAGGTGTACTCACGGTGGATAATGCAGCGTTGCCAGTGTGATAGAGTGCCGCAGATTGGTGGTCTGGAAACAAACATAATTTGGTGATATGCTTGATTCACTGGCAACCACTGTTGGAATTGCAACACAGCACTGGCCCCGGGAATGGCTTCCAGTGCAGGGCATGTGGTGATGGGTTGAGTGACCACTGTAGGTGTCCATACAGACTGTGTGCTACTGGTGGTCATGGATTGGGCCAAAGTGGAGGCCATGGGCGGCAACAATGTGGTGAGGGTGGCGGTGATTGACACGGCTGACATTGAGGTCATAGGCGGCAACAACGTGGTGGTTTTGGAAAGTGATGTGGAAACTGAGGTTGCTTGTTCGACATCCATCGGAGGCACCAGAGGTAGCAGGGCTTTGAATTCCGGTTTTGGAGGGTTCTTCAAGGCATCCAGGGGCTTTTGAATCTAGGCGTCACGGTGCAATTTGCTAATATAATGAGTTAGTTTTGGCGATGAGCGGGGGAAAACGTGCTGATACTCGCCTTCATAGAAACCAGTGGAGTGCACTTGTCACATTCACTTGCTTTGGTTGTGGTGCCGAGATGTGGCATCACAGTGATTGTGCTGAGGACTATCACAGGTGGTGGTATCTCTGAAGGAAGATTGTCTGGTCTCCTTGGAGTGATGGTCATCACGGTGATGGGACTCCTGGCAAGAGCAGTGGCTATCAGAACGGGGGGCAGGCAGCGTTGGTTGGGCTGGCGCTGCACTGTTTGTTGTTGTAACTTTCAGCTGGGCTGTCGCGCTAGTAGTAGAACTGGTTTGACCAGCTGTTTCTCAGGCTTTTTGTTGGGCCTGTTGCTCGCAGTGACAGGTCATATGCTCATTTGGGATCTTGCGGCATTCGGTATGAGAGATACTGGGCAGCGGTGAACATGGGGTGTGGGGTTCGTCCATCATTCACGTTTTGTGAGCTTTGCAGTGGGCCACCTCTTCCTGTTGCTGAGTTTTCTGTTTAGTCAAGTGTTTGTATTGACTGGGTTTTCGAATAGGCTGGCCATGGCCGTTGAGAGTCGGCACAGAAGTAGTTGGAACCTGTGGAGACTGAACATCCAAAGGTATGGTCAGCAGCAATTGAGCTTTGGGCGACAACTGCAGCCATTTGACCAACAACTGGAGCAGGATGAGCCATTTGAACTGGCTGCAGGGGGGTGGTGTGGGGATCGACCGCGGGAACATGATTTGCTGTATCTGGTCTTGCAGTGCTTCTGGATATTCCATCTAATAATGTTCTGGGAACCACATTCCGAGCAGCAGCAGCGGAGAATGATACATAGTGAGAGCCGTGGCCAAGGCATTCCATTGAGAATCTGAAATGATTTGTTGCAAAAATCTAATAGGAGGAATATACCTGGCGGCGGCAACGGTAAGAATCATCGAAGGGCCAGGCAATATCTCTGGAGTTTCTAAATAGATTCAAGGGTCCACAGCAGGTGCAGGCAGAGCTACATCCATTGCCGGCTCCTGCGGTGCGACATCCATGGCAGTACCTTGATCAACAGTAGTTTCCTCCAGAATATTAGTCAAAGTTTGATCAGAAGTCCCTGTATTGGTCTTGGTCTCCATAGTGGTAGGTTGGATCCGTGTGGATTCTTCCATTGGGACAGGTGCCAATGTGGAAATATCATCAAGCGTAAGCTTGAGGAAGTCATTGATTTGAGCAGCAGATGCTGTAAAATCAGCTGTGGCGGTCAGTGCGAATTGAGCCTGCACTGTGGCTGGTGGCGGCAATTTTGCTATATTGAGGTCGAAAACTGTCATGTTGTTGAGTTCTTCATCAGACGGTTCGGAGACATGCCACAATATAGGGCGATCAAGAAACTCTTCGGTGGTGAGCGCACCGAGGCCTTAGTCGGCAATGGGTATGCATATATGGGCGCTGGAAATGAGAAGTGATTCTGAAAATTGGTGAGGTTAAGCAAATGGAATAAAAATGAAACCGGCTGTGGGGCTTCGCCATGTAGTCAGTTTCGTCAGTATCGATTTCTTTGATGGATGTTTCCATGTGAAAATCTTCATCGACAATGATGGGGCACAAGGCAAAACAATTGCAAACTTACATACTGGGATTGTGGTCAAAAGCGGGCTTGCACTTGGCGATGTGATTCATCCAGTCATTGAGGGGGGATCGAGGGTTACCATCAGCTGAATACCACATGCACACATAGAAAGTGATACGCGTGGATGTATAGAATGACTGTGCGTGCCTCGCAAACAAGTCATTGACGTAGGAATAATCTGCGGTGGAGCATGGCGATGCTAGAACTGCAGCTAGCGGCATAGTCCTGGTGAGGCACTGGAACCTTCACCATCTACCTGTAAAAGACCAGTAAAAGGTCCATGGTACTGATTTCGGCTTTAGTGGTGTTGAGGACGCTGCGGGCTTTTGTGATGACAACGGCCAATTGTTGGACGTTTGTGAAATTTTTGGCTTGATCCCCAATAGTCAATTGATAGAAAACAGACATTGTAGTTAAAAAGGTGTCGATTACTTGTTTGTGCCGGAAAGTTTGATCCTCATCTTGATATAGTAGCTGAACATATGTCATTACCTTACTCAAAAATGCAGCAGGTTCTTCTCCAGATTTGGGAGTGATGGATGAAAGTTTGCGCTTGAGGGTCATTTGATTGCAATCGGGAGCCAATTGGAACATCAGGAAATTTTTGGCGTCTTTGTATCGTGTCATATCTTAAATCATATCACTCAACATATCCCGGGTAAGGCTGTGAAGTGCACTCATCTTTAGGTGATTTGATGCATCATATCCCAATTTGTTTTCAAGACGAATGAAGAAGCGCAGGAGGCGTTTATTGGTTGTGGAGCTGCCGATTGCAAGCAGGTGCATATTGTCAATGATTGTCTTGATTTGGCTATCTTCTTCTCGATGAGACCTGTGGGGCAGTTCGAAACAAGGTTGTGGGTGCTCCTAATAATCATCAGGTGGGTAGTCTGAGAATCCAAATGGGTTGACCGCAGGTGGTGGGTGCCTTCGAGGCGCAGCGGGGGAGATTCTATCTTCACCATGTGGGGTATGGGAAAATTTGTTATTGTACAAGGTGTCCATTGAAGGTGCCTTTGGTTTGATGTGTGCTGAGGGCGACCAAGGACCAAAGCCAGTTCTGTTTCAGGGAGAGTTTTATTTGGAATATAGATATCCCACGATTCTTGGCTGTGAAACCATGTGGGCACCAATGGTGGTATAAGTGTCCGCAGGTTGATGCATGCTACAGCAGTGGTGGTAGTTGCAGAAATTAGTTGTTGCATTTGTTGGGCCAGGGTGGCGAAACGCGCATTGGTGGATTGAACTTGTTTTTGGATTTTGCATTGGACATGTAGTTTTTGGGTGTAAAATTGGTCAGAAACAGCGCCAATAATTGAGTCGATTGTTTGGACTATTGGGACGTTATTGGTGATTCTGGCAGCAGCAGTGCTAAGTTGCTTGAGGGCATCACATGCTTCAAAGCAAAAATTGTGGACTTCATTTGCCTTTGCTATGGCCAAACTACTGCAGTGCCAAACCACCACCTGTGAAAGTCGTCAGCACAATTGCCATGATGACACACCTCCACACCGCACCCAAAGTGAGTAAACGCGACAAGTGCACTCCACTGGTTTCTATGAACACGAATATCAACATGTTTTCCACCACTCATCATCAAAAATAACCGATTATATTAGCCCATTGCACTGTGATGCCAATATTCAAAAATGCCTGGATGCCTTGAAAAATCCTCAGAAACCAGAATTCAAAGCTCTGTTACCTCTGGCGCCTCCGATGGATGTGGAACAAGCCATATCAGTTTCCACCTCACTTTCCAAATCCACCGCCTCATTGCAGCCCATGACCTCAATGTCGGCCTCATCGATCACCACCACCCTCACCACATGCTTGCCACCCAGGGCCCAGACATCGGCCCAATCAGCAAAGGCTCTAAACCATCACAAGTACCAAGGCCCGATCCACACCCACACAAGCTTATAATATCAGTATGGTGGTCAACCCATGGAATTGTTCACTTTGAGTTGCTTCCACCTGGTTTGACCATCACTGCTAAAGTTTATAAAGACCAGCTTGACTGTGTACAATATGTCATGATTCAAAAGCAGCCTGCATTGGTAAACTGCAAAGGAGATCTTCTGCTCCATGACAATGTCTGTCCACATATTGCTGCCATTGTCCAGGCAGAAATCCAGGAATTAGACTGGGTG
>CAWUHX010000187.1:0-77777 GCA_963922205.1 Romanomermis culicivorax
AAGCAGTGGTATCAACGCAGAGTACTCATGTTTGAAGTCGGGGGTTTTACCCTGATTTACCTGCTTTCGTTTTCGTTAATTTCATTTTGTAATTTCAAGCACCTTGTTTTTGGCTTTGAATGGCCATTTTTCACTGTTCAAATTTTTAGGAATCTGGAAAGTCAAAAAGTTTTCCGTTTCTAAGATGCTTTCATTGATTGATTGAAAGCAATGACTGTTACGAGACTGTTTTTTACTATGCTCTAAATCTCTGTTTTGCCATTTTAAATGGGTATGTAAATTATGAACTGTTGTGCTTTTTTGATTCTTTTTTGCATCTTAAATTTTTACGTACCTGTTATACTGAAAAACTAGTCAAACCCTACCGGGAAGAAGGGTTTTCACCTACCGGGAAAAAGCCGGGAATTGGTTTTTGGAAATCGCTATGAACCCTGATTGTTGCCACGATTTTTCAACCACGAATTTACACGATGCGTTTCTCGCCTTAGTTTTTTTTTTCAGAAGGCAATTAAGTCATCCTCAATTTATTTACATCGGTGTTAAAAAAAAAATCGTAGCCCGAAAATTAAAGAAAAATATAAACTGCCTGACAAATTCTATAAAAAATATATGAATTCTCGCAGCATACGATTTCTTTTAGAATCGTGTATAAACCGTTTTCTCGATCAGTTTTCCGTATCGCTCTGACGTGGTTAGATGAAATAGAGAAGGCACGATTTGTATGCAAATTAGTGCGGTAAAAGCATATGTACATGTAGTTGGGGGGAAGTGATATGGGAACTCCCTCCACGAAGTCGTCGACCATATGGCTAGCCATTGGGCGACCGCCCTCCCAGGATTTTTTAATAAAATGGCTAGCCATATGGTAGCCGTAGGGACCCCCATTCTTTTGGTCGGAAAAATATTGAAAAATGTCAATTTTTTGATGAAAAATGTCAATTTTTGAACAAAAAATGGTAAAAAAATTTGAATTTTCTTGGCGCTTCGCGCCATGAGCATATTCTTTCAGTCTTTTTAGGGAAAAGTTACAATTTTTTGAACTATTTTCCGGACTTTTTTAGTGAAAAAAATCGATTTTTTCCCTCGAGAGCCCCTCCACCCGAAATTTGGGGTGTTACTGACCTCCGGCCCAGAAAAAACGTCGCCCGTCCCCCCATACCTCGGGGCACCGTTACATGTATGGGCAGGGCCGTGCACAAGGGGGGGGGCTGGGGCGCCCCCCCCCCCCCCCATTGAGGCAGCATGCACACAGTATATCCGCATAAAATCAACATTTTCTGGGGCTATTCAGTAAAAAAATCTAGTCCGCCCCCCATGAAAAATCCTGCGCACGGCCCTGTGTATGGGTAAAAGTATCTTTAGTTATGTTTTTTTCAAACTTTTGGCATATAAAACTTTTTAAAGGGTTTTCAGTAGGTTCTTAAGGTGGTTTTGTGCCATTGGCACAAATTTTTTTGGCCCTTTGTGATAATTGGCACAAATGTTCGTGCACACGAAAACACTGCATGTGATGAATAAGCACCAGTGTTTTTTGTGCCAAAACTTTCATCCACGGATTACGAACTCCGCCACTACTCCACTTTCTGGAATGCCCGAAAAAGAAAATCCGTGGATTAGCCTAATCCGAGGACTAGCTAGTCGGTGGATTGCCTGTTCCGGGGGATTGCCTACTCCTCGGATCAGCCTACTCCGTGGAGTATTCTGCTCCACCTTCTGGCATACGGGCCTAAATCAATGGGATAATTGTTGAAAAACTCGTTTTTCCAGGTTCTTTCAAATGATTTATATT
This sequence comes from Romanomermis culicivorax, assembly GCA_963922205.1. Taxonomy (NCBI): domain Eukaryota; kingdom Metazoa; phylum Nematoda; class Enoplea; order Mermithida; family Mermithidae; genus Romanomermis; species Romanomermis culicivorax. The sequence continues at coordinate 1,790 of CAWUHX010000187.1, forward strand.
TTTTGACATTATGTCTAATAGGCGGTTAGAAAATGTCGTCCGTTCTAGCTTATGCTTAAGGCTTATACATGAAAATTATATGGAATTTTTTGGAGTGAAAATAAGTTTTTGGCTGCACCCTATTTTTCAAAAACTTATTTTTACTCCAAAAAATTCCATATAATTTTCATTTCTAAAAAGTTAGCAACTTCATTGGTCGGCAGTTCAAAAAGCAGCAGGTACGCTGCTACTTGCCAAAGGTCGTAGGTTCACGACCACCAAGCATTGGAGTTGTGTGCTACAAAATCGTAGCCTAGGGGAGCACCTTAATCTGGGTTCACCTCGTGGTGTGGTGGTCTAGTGGTGAGGACATCAGCCCGGAATGCTGGTAACCCAGGTTCGTCTCCTGGCTGCACCCTATTTTTCAAAAAGCTTTTATACATATTATGATTGAAAAATTAAACGTTCTCTCCGTTAGAAATAAATGTTGGAAACATTCATTTTCCAGCCTTCTAGAATATTAAAACCCAAAAAATTTTCCGTTACTGATATTCAAATCTGAGATAAGATACCTACCGCACTTTTCTATGCTTCATATCATCTGAGAGCAATCTCTTTCGATGTATTATTATGGGTGATGAATTATTGGCTCCAGATATATATTAGATAAGATATTCAAACAAGCTCAAAAAATAAATAAAGCACATATCGACAATTGTGAGCGAAATAACGATTTGGCGAAAACAACGAAAAAATATCTCACCTGTTTCGTCTAATGCGGAGAAGGTCACGATCGATCATCGATAGTTGCAGAAGAATGATCTGAAATAACGAATGTTTCAATGTCTTTAGAAGTCTCGAAATCAGAAGTTTTTCGGCGCTACGTGCCGAACAAGCTACTCTTACCGAGGCCGTTTTTAGGGGAAGTGGGGCGTGGCCGTCACCCCTTTGGAACTTTGTCATATGTCGATTCTGTGTCTATCACTGAGAAAAATCTCAAAATTTTCCGGCGCTTCGCGCCCGTCAATGAGTATAACAGTCATTGTTTTCTATCAGCCACGGCCATTAGCGTATCTACTTCGACTTACTAATTAACCTTCAAAAGTTCCAATCAACTGAATTACCTCATCACTTTTGTTATTAGTTACAAGACAAAATTTTGGGCATGGTTCTCATTGTGGTAAAACTTTCTTCGATTTCAAAACCGAAACGATGCATTTTGGTGAACTTCAGATGGTCAAACCCTCAAAATTTGCACTTCTTAAAATTTTATTCTCCTACTTCGTTTGGAGTTTTCCAAACGTTTTGAAACATTACCCTTCGCAATCCACATTGAAAACTGATAAAAACGTCATGCTAAGACAGTAAATTGAGAGCTTCTATCTAGCAATAATTGTTGTGAACATTCATTTTTCAGCATTTTGGAACACAAAAATCCAAAAATTTTCCCGACAATAAGCGCTGAAATAAGAAAGGTATTACGATTCATTAGTCTGATTCCCATTTATTTTCATTGTTATGAAGATTAATTTTCCAGCCCTTTACAGTGTAAAAACCTGAAAATTTTCCCGGCGATGAGCGCCGGAAAAAAGCTTTTTTCCTCGGTCAGCCCTTCTCAAAAAATTCCTGGCTACGGCCCTGACTCTTACCATTACATGTAACCGAGCCCTGAGGTCTGGGAGGAAGTCAAGCGACTTTTTTGGGGCCGGGAGTCACCAATTCCCCAAAATTTTAGGGCAGGGTCTAAAAAGAAAAATTCGATTTTTCCTTCAAAATAATCCGAAAAAACGGTTCAAAAAGTAGTAATTTTAGTCTAAAAAATTGTAAAAAATGTGTCAAGAAAATTTTGTAAAAAATTATTGTAAAAAATGTGTCAAGAAAAATATCGCCAAGAAAATTTACGTTTTCGACGATTTTTTGTTCAAAAGTTGACGCTTTTCATCAAAAAATTAACTTTCAGTATTTTTCCAATCAAAAGTGTGGGAGTTTCTTTGACTACCATACGGCTAGCCATAGGACTGGTAAATCATGTGCGTGGATCACCCAATGGCTAGTCATATTGTCGACGATTTCTGGGAGAGAGTCTAAAATTCACTCTCTCAATTACATGTATGGCTCTGCCAGTCTTTTCATTTTTTTCTCCAAAACTCTTTAAAATATATTTTAGAAGTCTAAAGTTCAGTGCTTTGCGCCGTCATGAATGAGTAGTCATTATTGTGAATCGGGCGTGACCATTAACATGTCCACGTTCATTTATTATCAATATTACCCTTAGAAGTTTTTATCCCGTTTTTTATCATTAAATTCTGGTATTTTATCATTTGACGAAAGCAGAGTTTTTTCTGCAAGTTGCAGACTTTTTAGGCTTCGTGCAGTATTTTTTTGCGATTTCTGCACTGGAACAGAATTTTTTGAGTCATGTGTTTGTTCACATAATATATTCTTCTATAATGTGTCAGTCATTGATTCTGAAATTTTAAAATCAATTATTTTACTTATTTTTAGACTTTAAAATGTCGCACTTTTGATATCAATGAGTTACACATTGAATTTGCGTTTTTCCTATATTCACTATTATTGTTTTGTAACAAGAGAAAACAGTAATGCAGCGACATTTTTGTGGCTTTTCTGCACTGTGCAGAAAGTCGGGTGCAGAAAATAAACACTTGACGAAAATGTAGATTTTTCGACTAAATTTTTAAAAAATGTTTTTATAAGTTTTGAATAGGAAATTTTTGAATTTTTGGACATGAACTTTTTACATTATGTAGATTTCAGGAATCTTCTAATCGGTCTGCATATTCAGTGCGCGAAGCTCACTTTTATACCTTCTGATAGAAATTCCCAAGATTCATCTATCTTCCTATTCCACACTACGATCAGCTTACCACTGTTTTTCCGCTTTGTTTTCGCCATGTTCGCCGAGTCATGTTTCTGCACAATGGTGTCTTCAGATGTTTTATTTACGATTTTTGAGCTTGTTCAAACAAAGTCAGTAATTTACCAATAATGAAGATCAATGAAAATTTTTGGAGCTCTAGACAGTCAGATAATTATATAATGATAACAATACATCAAAAAGAATGATTTATAAATGATCCAAACCGTAAAATCGGCCAATTGGGAAAAAAACACGGTCGCAGACATTTTTTTGATTGTATCTTATAGCATTTGGATATAGTTAATTCTGGCGCGAAACACTAGATTAAATTTTTGAATATTAATTTCAGGACGCTGAAAAATGAATCTAACATTTATTTTCTGGATGAATAGTCGAATTTTTCAGTCTATTCGAAGACTTCCCATACTCGCGCAAAATTCAAAACTCAACATGCAAGTAGAATTTAAAAGTCAGGCAAGCAACAAAAAATTTACATTCTTCAACCGACAAAGAACTTCTGTCATTGTCTATTCTAATGATGTTTTAATTATTTTGCAAATAAAAAGGTACATGTCCACAAAATTCTAGACAGTAAAACTTTTTTGTAAAAAGGACCAAAAAAATGTTTTATTTTCGTCAAAAACAAACACAGTGTCAAAGACATACATGTAATTGGGAGGGGGAAGTGCTATGGAAACCTCCCCCCAGAAATCGTCGACCATATGGCTAGCCATTGGGCGACCCCCCCCCAGGATTTTCCAATCCTATGGCTAGCCATATGGTAGCCCTAGGGACCCCCATAGTTTTAGTCGGAAAAATACTGAAAAATGTCATTTTTTCCATGAAAAATGTCAATTTTTGAACAAAAAATGGTCAAAAACGTCAATTTTCTCGGCGCTTCGCGCCATAAGTACATATTTTATCATTTTTTAGACAAAAATTACTACTTTTCAAACCATTTTTCGCACATTTTTCACGAAAAAATCGAATTTTTTTTCCTTCAGGGACCCCTTCCCCCAAAATTTTGGGAATTACTGACCCCCGGCCCCAAAAAAGTGCTCCAACCCCCCCCCCAGACCTCGGAGCTCCGTTACATGTATGGTCAAAGATCACTGATTAAACAAAGATGTGAGACATTTTAAGTGATGACAACTATTAAATGTTGAATAGTGAGTAAAGTGGACATGCTGCCAGTCACGCCTGAGCTTAAATATATATCAAATAATGATTATTATAATCATATTTTTGCGATTTCGTCCCTCTTTAAAATGCACCAAACTTTGTGACTTTTACTTTCTAAAATGCACCAAAATCGACCTTACCGACCTTCGAACTCTGAAAAGTTTCCTCGCTATTTGACTGAAGAACCTCAAATTTTCTTCGCATTTCCAGGCTTTTTCATCAAAAACGTCGATCTAGCGAAAAAAAACAATGCTGCTTAAGTGCTATTTTTCTACGTTTTCACTTATAATGTGGAAAAGAATCGGCCGTCAAAAATGCTTCGTTTTAGGATGCTAATATTTTCCGGCGCCTCGCGTGGGTTTCAAGTATGATTATTATTATTGAACTGAATTTCCCTCGAGCGTGGCTCTTAGGAAGTCTAGTACCATTGCTCATTCAATTGTTTGAGTGCATCCGCAATTTTTTATTTGATCACTAACGTTTTTCAACGCTTTTTAAATTATAATTAGGATTTCAACTTTTCTGCTTCTTATTTAATCATTATGATCATTAGGCAAATTGAAATTCAACATGTTCTCCGCCAGACTTTCACTGCTGTAGAATGTAGCTCTGAATATATTTTCAGTCGGAATTTCGAAAAAATTTTGGCGCTTCACGCCAATAAGGTTAATTGTTGTCATTGAAAAGTTATTTCATTGTGACAAAATTGAGACAAATTTCAGAAGACTCAATTTTTTCGTCTGATTTAGAAAATTTTCAATGCCAGTAGCAACATAATGTAAAAATACATTCAAAAACGAATAGAAACATGGACTGTGCGAAAAGCGTTTTAAAAAAATTTGGGTTTTTTCCACAGTTTTTGAAAAAATTTAATGAAAAAAGAAGTGTTTCAGACTGGTGAACCGAAAAATATTTCTTCCACTCAGCCATTTTTCATTTTCTTTTTAGAACAACATCCCCTCTATAATCAAGTCGACGTATATTTTATATAGGCGGAATTATTAGTATTTGTTACGATTTTTGTCAATGGAATTTCCCGATTTAGGCAAACATTGTGATTTCCGACTGTGCAAAAGGCTTGGTAATTTTATAAGTCATTATAAAACGTGACCAGACATTAGTGCGGAGGACAATAGAGCGGAGGGACATTAGGGCGCATCTATTGGTTCGAAAAAATTTCAACCAACTTTCCGTGATGTGCAATTAACGCGAATTTAAATTATTTTTGAACATGAAAAAAGAATACTAGGCAAGCAGCTTTATTTCAAAAGCTGACAAAAACTGCGTGTGTGATTCTGAATGCGAGTTAGAAATTCAAGATGAATTTGAAAATAACAAAATCAAACAATTTCATTCGAAGGTTCAAAGGTCAAATATCTGAGATTTTTTTCGCAACTTTTGACAAAAGACTCTATGGTGGAAAAATGCTTTGACTTTGACCTGAACTTCTTCAGAGACACGAAAAAAATTGAAGAAAGTATTTTTGGGCTGAAATATAGTTATTTTTCAATTATTTTATTTTCGTTCTTTTCATTTTGCTCTGATCTAATTTTTCTGTGCTCTATTGTCCTGCGCTTTAATGTCTCTGTGCTCTACTGTCTATGCTCTATCGTCCTGCACTCTAATGTCCTCGCGCTTTATTGCGCCTATCCGTTATTGTCCTGTGCTCTATTGTCTCAGTGGCCGACGCATAAATTTTTTCGGGGGAGGGGCAGAAATTTCTTATTTACAATTTTTATATTTTTGTTAAATTATTTGCTTCGACATGCAAACGATTTTTTCTTTCTTTTTCTTAAAATTTTTCTAAATAAGACAAAACGAAAAAAGGACGAAACAATGGGGCAAATGGCGAGAAAATAGAGGATAGATGAAAGAAGAAAAAATTCGAAAAAAGTCAATTTGGGCTACAGTATTTAATTAAGTTCTGTAGATTTCTGATAATTTTCGTTTAACCATTATCTTGATGATTTTTATTTTTAGACTGTGATTTTATGAGGCGCGGCCGCCCCTGCATCTGCTACTGTATTGTCTCTAATGTCCCTGGGCTCTAATGCCCGCGTTCTAACGTCCGCGCTGTGCTGTCCTTGCGCTCTATTATCCCTGCGCTCTAATGTCCCTGCGCTCTATCGTCCTGCGCCCTATTGTCCTGCGCTCTTATGTCTCTGCGGTCTATTTTTCCGCGCTCTAATGCCTCGGTACCATTATAATATATTGTATATCAAGTGTTTCTCGACCTCAAGGAATATGTTTACTAAAAGACTTCTTAACTTTAAGATTTAGGAGCAAGAAAATCTTTTTGAACTTTATAAATAGGCTCTTCTGAAGAATTTTTACATTTTCCTGAAAATTCGTAAGTTAAAACATTGGTACGTGCTGATTTTTACGCTTCTGAACCATTCTTAGAGTGAAATATGGTGATATGCATATAAAAGAGCTCCGAGGTCTCTGGGGAGGGGTCAAGCGACTTTTTGGGGCAGATGGCCATCGATTGCCCAAAACTTTGGGGGTTCCTGAAGAAAAAAAAATTCGATTTTTCCGCCTAAAAAGTCCGAAGAATTGTTTGAAAATCAATAAACAAAAGTTGTTCTCTTAAAAACCAAAAAATGTATTTATAGTGCGAAGCAGCGCACCCATACATGTAATTGATGGGTCTTTCCAGAAATTATTGTAGTGAGTGTTTCTAGTATTTTGTGTTACCCTGCTGAAAGCATCTGGGGCAACCCTGATTGCTTTTCGATTGCAAGCTGGTGTCATTCCATCATTCCAGTTACTTATTAGTGACTGAAGATTGTGTTAGGTTCTGCTAGATGCTAGAGAACTGTTGCACTGTGTTCTGCCTGTTACCTATAGGAAGCTCCTTTGAGTAACCAACGGGTAAAAGAGACCCTTTAGTTATATATCTGATGTCTTCTGACCATACATGTAACGGAGCTCCGAGGTCTGGGGGGGGGTTGGAGCACTTTTTTGGTGCCGGGGGTCAGTAATTCCCAAAATTTTGGGGGGAGGGGTCCTGAAGGAAAAAAATTCGATTTTTTTTCATGAAAAATATCCGAAAAAACGGTTTAAAAAGTAGCAATTTTTGTCTAAAAAATGATAAAATATGTACTTATGGCGCGAAGCGCCGAGAAAATTGACGTTTTGACAATTTTTTGTTCAAAAATGGGCATTTTTCATCAAAAAATTAATATTTTTCAGTATTTTTCCGACCAAAAGTATGGGGGTCCCTAGGGCTACCATATGGCTAGCCATAGGATTGGAAAATCCTGGGGGGGGCGGTCGCCCAATGGCTAGCCATATGGTCGACGATTTCTGGGGGGGGGGTTCCCATAGCACTCCCCCCCCCCAATTACATGTATGCTTCTGACCAAAGCAGAGACCTAAACATAACACATTTCAGAACGTCAAAATCTATTCTCTAAATTTTTTGTAACTATAATTTTAAACATGAGGACGAGTTTGGATTTAAAAGCATCATGGAAGTAATTTTCAGAAATTTCAGGTTTAACCTGAAGTTTTTCAGATTTATGAGAGTATGAGTATATTTTCTTAATTTGTAAAATGATTATGAAGGACATGAACTAGAGAGCTATCAGGAAAAAGTTTGTGCGGGAATACACAAAAGATCGTGGTTTTTTTGTTGTACAAAAAAAATTTCTTCGTACAAAGAGTTTTTGGCCAGGTACAAAGAGGCTTGTACAAAAAAAAACACTGGTGGGTGGTAGGTATTTTTCGTGCACATTGTTGCTTTACTCATTTGAACCCTATACTTTTTAGATTTTCTGCCTATGAAATGCGATGCTTGCGGCCAAATTTTTTGGTTAGTGTATATTATTCAATCAGGATGATGATTCGAGATTAATAAGTCCCATTTTTAAGCTGTGATCACATAAAATACGACGCTCACTCTTGTTCTTCATCATACAAGAAAGACGCTCAAGTTCCAGTTTGCCCACTGTGTAACAAGCCAGTTCCAACAACCAGGGGCGAGCTTCCGGATATTAAAGTGAGCGAACACCTAGATCGGGATTGCCAATCGGACCCGGCTAGAGCTAAACGTGCCGTCGATTCGCACCGTTGTTCAGTAATTCGTTGTAAAAAATCTGAGGTAAATTATGAGATATTTCGTCCAAACTATTTCTAACAATTATATACTGACCAGCGAAGATCATTTTAGTCTATTTTCCCCAAAGTGCCTGTAAATAATAACCATAGAAAGCAAATAGTATTCCATATGTTTACATTTTTTCGCTAAACCAAATGTCTTATGACACTGAAATTTTTTGACCATTCTCAACTAGGCTTTAAGAATTTTTTGAGTTAAAAATTCTATCACAAAAACTTTCTGCTAACGATATCGAGAACAGCTCTAATTATTGTCTTTTTCTGATTTACAATTATTCTATAAAAAGCACAGAATATGGTAAAGATCCGTATGTTCCCTAAATTTCACATTTTGTCTGTTTGACAGTTTGTACCTGTGATTTGCAATAGTTGCCGAAGAAATTACTGCCTATCGCACAGAAATCCGTTAGACCACGATTGTAAACGCCTCTCTCTTGAGCCTACGACCCTACCGACATCATCAAAACGCAATGAAGTCATGGTAAAATTTTTCAATTATTAGTGTTAAAAAGGCATGTTCATCTACGGGAAAATTTCTCAATATCAAACCTTATTCAGTCTTTATTTAGTTTCTGTCGTTGACGTTTCTTCTTGCTGGTTTTGTTCAATTTTGGGGAATTTCCGACACGGATATCATAGCGAACTTTTCTGCTTTTAGTCCGAAGACGAAGCCTTAGCCAAAGCCTTGCAGCTGTCGTTAAACGGATCGACATTGCAAGGCGATACCAAATTAAGTCAAGAAGAATTGGATAGACGTTTAGCCGAAGCGTTGTCGCGCGGGGAAGATAGCTTCGTAGCCGAACAAATCAGGCAACAAGAAAACCAGAAAAAAAGCTGCACTATTTCCTAGTTCTATTTCAATTATTATCTGTGATATTATACCCTCTAGGTTTTCACTTGATTGGTACATGAATCATTTTATAATTTTACGCGACTTCTATGCATATACTTCAATTCTAAATAAATTTTCATCCTTGCATCAGTTCTAAAATGAACTCGAAGTATCTAGTGAGACGTGACAATGTTTCGTTTTGGCCAACGCATCCAATGATAAAAACAGCGTTTAAAAGTTTTCCAGAGAATTTGTGCGACCATTAAAAAGCGGTACTTTTCTACGACTTCAGAATAATTTACAAATTTTATGAACATAAATATAAATCATACAAAAAATAATGAAATGCCGAAGGAATTGAATGAAAACTGGAAAAATCATAGACTATGTTTTCAATAGGTGACAACCGCTGAATTTTATCGTAATTAAGCTTTCTTGTTTTATAGGTTAGACAAAATATGGAATTGCTATCAGTGTCTGCAAGAGTGGATTCTGTTTCGGAAGAAATAGAACAAATTGGTAAGTTATTCGTGTACAGTCCCAGGAAGTCCTATATCCTGAAATTGTAACCAACTATCTTTGAATGGAGGCTAATATACCCTATATTTTATATTTTAAATAGATCAAAGTTCAATACGTGAAAGTACGCCACAAATCGACAATTCCAATTTCGAAGTGGTCATACATAATATGCCTAAATATAAAAATCATAAGGAATTACGAAAATACATGTTGTCGTTGAACTTGAAACCGAAAAGAATCCAAATTAACCGGGACCACGCGTACATTTCATTCGAAAATCAACCAGATTCATCGGAAGCTGTCAGCTCAATGAACAATATTCGCTGGAAAGGTAAAACTTTGCGGGTTAAAAGGTCTTTCAAAACGTCAAAAAATGAAGAGATCAATCAGACGGCGAAAAGGAGTGCCGTTGAAAACCAAAACGATTCTACTTCGAATGCCGTTTCGTCGACTCCGTTGGCTAATTTAACGTACGAAAAACAATTGCAAATTAAGCAGACAGAAAGCTATAAGACATTGAAGAAAATTTCATGGGATATCAAAGCTGTTTCTGACGTGAAACCGCTAGCAGGTATGTTAGCACATTTTATGCCTGAAATTTGCAACTTTGTTCAGGATCAACATAAAAATGCCGTGCTACTTGGCGAAAACAAAATTAAAATTTGGCGGTCTTGTGCTTGAAACTTTAGGCAGTACAACGCTGTTGACCAAGTTTTAGACAATTCAGCTTTCTGATTTTTCCATTGGACCAGCAAAAGTAATGTTTTTAATCTGTTTTTTACAGGACGTCCACACTACGGAATTTTGGACGATATTAAACCGGCACCGATGATATACGGTTATCGAAATAAATGTGAGTTCACTTTCGGTATAGACGCCGAGGGTCGACCGCAAATCGGATTTTTGTCGGGTCGTTACGATCCGGCGTCCGGCATTACCGTAGTTTCGCCTTGCGAATGTCCCCACGTACCGCATCCGGTCAAAAATATGGTCAAATATGTGCGAGAGGAATTTATATTTCAAAATCCTGATTGTCAAGGTTGGATAATGTTTAATTATATTAATTTTGAGGTATTGAAAATAAGTGCTTAATTTTTTTTTATTTTGCATAGTAAATTTGTCGAAAATAACTTCTTCGAACATATACGGTTATCAAAAATACATATACGGTTATCAATATTCAGTAGTCGTGTTTTGTTTTGATGGTCAAAGTTTTTCAGCAACTAGACAGAAAGCTTATAGCTTTCAAGCTTTCTGTCTAGTATTTAACTGATTTTTTTTACCTTTTCTACTATCTTCTGCCCAATGAAAATTTGTCGCTTAATCTATTGTCTTCCTTATTATCCTTAGACAAGCTTTCCTTATCAATTTACGATCCGGTCGCTCAAACAGGATTTTGGCGATTATTAACTTGTAAATTTTTTAAACTCGATTTTATGTTAATTTTTACTGTGAATCCGCGAGGTTTACCCGATTCGACGATTACTCTGGTGAAAAAGCGGTTGATCGAAGCGTTTTTTGATCAAAGCGATGGCACATCAAAGCCAGAATATCGCGTGACGTCCCTTTACATCAGTTTCGCGGAATTTACTAGCGATTCGCCGAATTTCGAGCTTCTAGCTGGTAAAATTTGCATGTTTTTATGAAAGTCTCCGACTTTCTGTTTTGATTGAAGTTGTTAACAAAGTTACGCTCATCCATTTGTCGTATAGGCACTTTAAAAGTTTCCAAAAACATGATTTTTCACACTTTCTTATATCAGAATGTTGGCGTCTATGACATTTTGGTAAAAGTTACGATTTCTGACTATACATTAGATATGCATGCAACAAGACCTAGGCAATGACTGATGTGCTTACGTTTTCAATCAGCCAAATACATATAGTGTCGTCTACCGTACAGGAAGCCAATAAACATGTAGAAATAAAGCATTCGTTATGAATTTGAGCGGGGAACAATAGTTGCCCCGGCTTTTGAACTAAAAAAAGGTGAACTAGATACCGACATCAGGCAATCAATCGAAATATTGCGTTCTTCACCCAGCAAAGACATTTGAAATTGCCCAGAATTGTGTGTTACCGTAACCAGAAATAATCATTTTCAAAAGTATTTCAGTATGTTGAACTTTGAATATGATCTAAATCGAAATCAAGCTCCTGATGAAATTAAAAATATTTTGATTTTTAAAAATGGTTTGGTGTTGATAAGAAGAAAACTTATATAAAATTACGATATGCGTTACTAAAAAAGTCCGAAACATTAGGCGACTGAATTCTAAAAGGCGAAGATGAAAGGTGATTCGCGGATTTTTTTACCACATAATAGACATCTTCAAAATTATAGTGACCTGGCTGACCTTGATACGGGCCTACTCTATAATCTCCCAATTTTTCAATCTCTGTGTATGTTTAAAAACTGACTTCATTTGCTTGTAGATTAGTTATACTAATTCGAGCTTTTGATTTATTCATATGAGACTCAAATCACAAAGGCAAGAATAATTTCGACAACGGCTACAGAATACCAAAACTTTTTAGTAAATTGCAGTTGAAATGAAGGGCAACACATTTTCAGAACGAAACTTTTAGTTTTATTCCCCTGTAGAATTTATGCGCTGCACAAATATGTATTCATCGTAAAAAATATAAATGTTCTATAGTTTTTAGGAACACCTTTCGCCTACGAATCGGTACTAAACTGTCGCTTCCGCATATCACCTAGCACATTTTTTCAAACAAACACTGCGGCTTGTCACATTTTGTATGGAGTTTTAGTCGACTATTTGTCGGAAATTTCGGGAAAAGTCCGAAAGGTCGATCAGAAACCCGATATTCTACTTTTGGACATTTGTTGCGGCTCCGGTTCTATCGGCGTTTGTTTGGCCGACTATGTTCGAAAAGTGATCGGCGTCGAACTGAACGAATCGGCCATATTGGACGCTCTAGTTAACGCGCGCTCGAACGAAAAATATAATTGCGAATTCTTAATCGGTAAAGCGGAGGAAGTTTTCTTGGATATTCAGCGTAAAAAATTGATTGACTTTGATCAATACGATAAAGTAGTAGCGATTTTAGATCCACCGCGCAAAGGTAAGTTGTTTTCATTGCCCAGAAAAAGTATTTTTCTTCGTCTTTTTGTCTTCTCTTGAAACTTATAAATTCCGTTTTTTTCTATACTCGTTTTATTTTCTGTTTTTATTTAATTCTTCCTGTTTTTTATTCCTTTATTTCAGTTTGTTTTTTTAATTCTCTTGAAATTTTAATCATCTGAAGTACAGTTTTTTGTACTAGGCAAACATTTTTGGCTCCGCACAAAAAAACGTACAACGTATAAACCATTGCTCTCGGATTCACTGTTTTCTCCCAAATTATGCTTTTTGAATAGAAAATTTTAATCTTATGTTTCCTAAATATAACAGGGTGACCACTAACGAGAAAAACCGGGAAAGAACCGATAATTATTGTAGTTACCAGAAAAACCGAGAAATAACTGGGAATATCGGAGACAAGTCACATTTCAAATGATTTTTAGATATTTGACAGCAAGAGATTCAAAAATTTCCGTCGCTTCGCGGCGTTATACTAATAACGAATATTATACTATACATATGGATTCTTTATTTTGGAAATATCTTATGTGCAATTTCAAATTTGGCATTCATCTGATGTGCTTACTGCTCAACCGCTTATGTTATTAAACAAATATGCACTGTTCATAAACAAATATACAAACATGCACTGTTGAATAAAGTAGTGAGACATGCGCTTCATTAATGAGTGGCGGTGCCGCAGATTTTTACATAATTCAAGTATTTCTACTGTTTTTTCGCCAAATCGGTGTTTTTGGTGAAAAAAAATTTTGAAAATATTAAAAAGTGAGCTCTTTTGCCGAATTACAAAAAATTGTGGGGTTTCTTGATCAATAAGATACATCTTTATTGCATTTCAGGTAAAAACCTCAAAATTTTTCGGCGCTTCATGGTGGTAATAATTACAGCCATCATGTTTGATATAATCCGGCACAGGCGCAATCTTAAGCATGTCACATCGTACGTCTGAAGAAGTAATCTTCGATATTTTGTTCAAATGTTTGACGAAAATTAAGATAATGGCGACTAATTCCCACAGAATCTTTTTCCAGATTTCGAAAATTTTTTAATTTTTTCAACATAAATTTCTTGTGGTTAAAAATAATTCAGACATCAACAATGCTACACAATAGCAGAAGTTCTTGACAGTCGAAGACTCGAAATTAGTGATGTCTGGTTTCTCAATTTCAATGGAATTTTTGTATTTCCATTATTCAATACGATTTTTGTTGATTTTTTGTTGCCCAAATTTGTAAAGCATCTTTTACTTTTAGCTGATTTTTCTAGCTGGTTAGCTTAGCTGATAGAAAACATCAGCCCATTGCTCAGGTCTGAACATCATTCTAGACCGGGAAATAACATCGCAATATTTGATAGAGATGGGTCGGATCGACTTTTTTGGCGACAGCGGATCCGGATCCGTATCCGAATCTTGAAAATCTTGGTTCATGAATAGAAATGGAAACTTTTTTCAGAAATTATGGATTCGAGTTTTTCTTTCACTAGCAGAGTGTGGGACTACTTCACAGTGTCCCAGGATGATGAGGAAAAGGCAAAGTGCAATATATGCAGAATAATGTTATCCAGAAAAGGTTGTGCTACTGGATGTCAGAGAAAACATTTGGAGAGGAAACATATGGCAATATACGAGTATAAGCGGTTTGCAGCTAAATAAAAAGAAGATAATGAAAATAGAAGTAATTGTGGAACAAATTGCTACTAGTATAGTCATGTTAAAGAACTAATTTTTGTGTTTTCTTTAAAGATAGCCAAAAAATGAACCTAGCAACTCAAAAACCAAATTAGAGCATGAACTTAAATCTCAAACATCTCTGGACAATTGCTTCATGCAGAAAGTAAACTTAAATTAGCACCAGCAAAAAGTGTCCCCTATGAACAGCTATTCAGTGGTGCTGGTCAAATTTATGATCCTACTAAAAATCGTTTGGAGGGTGATACTGTTGAAAAATTACTGTTTCTCAAGTATAATTTTGCTACCATTGCAGTGTTTTTTTGTACAAGCCTCTTTGTAATTGTATAAAGATCGGCCAAAAAGTCTTTGTACGAAGAAATTTTTTTTGTACACTGGAAAAACCATGATCTTTTATGTATTTTCGCACAAAGTTTCTTCCTAATAGCACTCGAGTTCCCGTCCTTCATAATCATCTTACAAATTAAGAAAATATACTCATAACTGTCATAAAATTGAAAAACTTCAAGTCAAACCTGAAATTTCTGAAAATTAGTTCCATGATGCTTCCCAATTCAAACTCAAACTCAAAAAAGTTGGGAAAATAGATTTTGACGTTCTGAAATGGACCGAAATTCGCCTTTTCCATTCAGGAGGACCGCCAACATTTTTTCCTTTACTGGAAATTTTTTCTCCAGAAAGCACGATTTGTAGAAAAATAGTATTGCAAAGAATTATAAAATCCGGCGCGAAGCGCCGTAAAATTTTTTGGTGTTTTCTAATACTGCAAAATTTTACGTGAATAATAATGAATAAAGATCCGATTATGACCGGATCTTAATCATAGACAACAGCGGATCCGGATCCGGATCTTAAAAAATTAGGTTCAGCGGATCCGGTCGGATCCGGATCCAAAAAAATCTGGTTTAGCAGATCCGTATCGGATCCGGATCCTAAAATTTAGTCGGATATCCGTGGATCCGTATCCGGATACCCGGCCCATCCCTAATATTTGATAGGGATGGGTCGGGTATATGGATCCGCAGATATCCGCCTTAATTTCTGGATCTGCATCCGATCATTGCAATTCCCTGGATCCGGATCCCACACTATTGAAGATTAGAAAGTCATAATGAAAACCATATTCACTTTTGTTCGCATTGATTTTTTCAAAATTTCCAATTCAACAATAGCCAAATAATACTTGACGAAGAGTAATTTTTCCACTATATCATCATTTAGACGATTTCTGGTAGGACTGTAAATGTGAACTTTTATTAGTTTTGTCTGTAAAAAACATGTCACATCGTGAGTCTTTATTGTTATTGACTTTACAGATGTAATGTTACTTCCCGAAGGATATAATAATAGTCAAAAGTAGTGGGTTTTTTGAAACAGCACGCTGTTCTTTTTGTCGTGCAGAGACATATTTGAGCATTTTTTGCACATAACAGATATTTTTGGTCGAGAATCTGTCAAGGCTTTTGGTGTTTCTTGTAATGAGAGAATCAATGAAAAGCTGTATTTTCCGGCTTTTTCGCAGGTCGAAATCTAGAAGTTTCTAGTCAAAGTTCTGGCTGTTAACTGCACTTGTGGCATTATCGAATATGAATACTGTGCTTTAACAGGCTTTTTAGCACAGTGCGCATTTTTTTGCCGTGCGGGAAATTTTTTGATGTAAAGGTGCACTTTGTGTGCGATATAGAAAGTCAAAATCTCCCATTTTCCCGGCGCTTCGCGCCAGCTATTGCAATATCCTATAATATTTAGTACAACAGTCAAAAAATGTATAGTTTGAATTCTGTTATTCCTGATTGATTCCGCGAATCTGCCATGTCTCATCTTATATTAAAGTAGTAAGACTCGTCACTGTGAATATATAGTGAAAAATAGATAAACGGGAATTCATTGATTTTTCTCACTCTGCTTCATTCACTTATTTAATATCATTTTCCGAATGAAAATTCAAACCGAAAGTATTACAAATATACATTTTACTTTGAACAAGAAAAACTTGTTCAGTGCAGAATTTGTCTGGTCGTTTCTGCTCAGTGCAGATTGAGGCTTGCGAAAAAGCCCTGTCTATTTTGAGCTATTGCTTAAATTTTCTTCTCATTATCGATTATTAGATTATCACAATAACTATTGAGCCGAGAAGAAATTTGAATTGATGTCGAACACATAATCTATATGCATGATCCAGATCTGGCCGGGTCTGCTGTTCTGGATCCGGATCCGATGAGTAAAAAAATGGATTTGTATCTTCAATATTTGAATAAATGCTGAAAAGATTCATTTTCCTGCGTTCTAGAATGTCGAAAGCCGAAGATTTTCTATGCACTCCATGATTCTTCACCTCTTTCTTCCTTCAGCTTGATGTTTCCCGAACTTTTCAAACATGAACTTTTCTATTAGGAAACGATCAAGACACTCTAGACTGAAAATGTAAAGCCTTCAATTAGAGATAAATGCTGAGAAAATTCATTTTCGAGCGTTCTAGAATATAAAAATCTTGAAATTTTTCGACGTTGCGCGTCGGAGTGAGGCGTAAATTCAAATGTTTAAAGATTCAGCTTCGATCGCAGAAATGTCAGCTATTATTTCACTCAATAATTGTAAATTGTCATTAGTTGAAAGAACAGATGCAAATAATGAAGATTTTTTTTGCAATCTATAATTGTCGTTCATTTTACGCATTTACCTAATTTTGTTTTGTAAGGGAAACTCCTTTACCATAAAAAATCTTGAGTCGTTTCTGCTCGTCGCAGGAGACAGCGTGCGGGAAAAAATTGCTAAAAAATATCGACCTTTTCGCTAAATGGCAAAGAGTTCCTTGCGAAAAACAGTCTTCTCAGCTAAAAACTATTGTAGTTCATTGTAAACCGGCAAAATAATGTTTTTAAGGCATTTTAGACCATTTTTGACTGAAATTTGCTACACACAACATGCTTCTGACTATTTGAAAAAGCGGGAAAGTTTTGTTAATATAAACGGGAAAAAACGGGAATTTGATTTCGTCGAACTAGTGGCCACCCTGGAATAAGTCATCGGGAAGCGTTTTAGAATGTCAGAACCTACAACTTTTCCTGGCGCTGGGCCTCAGAAGGAAAAGGAAAGACATCGTTCTTCAATACCGTGTACTTTTGTCCTATGTATGAAAAACATGAACTGAAGTGCTGTCTGGAAGAATGCTTGTGCAAAGATACGCAAAATCGCGTTTTTAGTGTACAAAAAAATTTTCTTTGTACGAAGACTTTGGTCGATGTTTGTACATGTACAACGAGATCCATACAAAAAAACACTGCCAAAATACTGAGATTGAAGCTCAAACATACATGCACATAAGAGTGGTGGATGAACCCCCCTACCTGATACCCTAAAATAATCGCAAAATGAATCTATCCCAAAAATAAACTACCAAGCTCTTAATGAACATGAAAGGCGAATCCTGCAAAAATGAATTGAAATCATGCCGAAAGATTCAATGCCATGAAAGATTAGGCCTGGGGTTGAGATTATTAATATTTTGTAGATTAGTTTATGCACTTTTTATTGTTTAGTTAAAAAAAGAGCGTTTTTGTGATAGTTGGCAATGATATGACAATAGATCTCAGCCGGAGCGGATTGATATTCAATTGAACGCTTTATTTCTGTTGTTTTCTTCTGTTGAAGTTTTTTCTCGTGTTGCTTTCTCTTCTCTATCGTGTTGGTTTTTCGCATTTGTTTCTTCCAATGTTTAATTCCATCTTGTTATTATACATGCTCTGTTCCTTCTTTATCTTTCACAGTATGTTATGTATTTTTGGATTTCCTTTTTTGATTTATATTCCTTATACTGTTTTATGCCCACTCTAAAAATTCATCAATTATACTAATGTTTATTTCTTCTCCTTATGCATTTCACAGTTTCACATTTCGCGATTTAGTTTTTGCGCCTTTATTTCGTTCTGATTTTCTCGTATTAAATTATTCTCGCTGCTGTTCTTTTGTGTGCGTTGTGACAAATTTACGTTCTGTTTGACTTTTGAATTTTGGCGTCTATTTCGGATGAACTTTTGAACGTTCTTCTTCGCCCGTTGTCTTTTTTCCTGGGTTGTTTTTTCTTCATTTTTTCCATTCTAAATTTTCCAAGTTTATTATTTGTCTCTTTTCTACTGTCCTATATTTGTTTCTTTTTTCTTCTCGATTCCCTTTTTTATTCATTTAAACTTCTTTTTATTTCTTCTATTTTTTATTTCTTTTCTGTTCTTTAGGCCTAGGTGACAAAATCGTGAGCGCCCTGCGCGATTGCCGCCAAATAACTACATTGATATACGTGTCGTGTGACCCGAAAGGCGCGTCGAAAAATTTTCAAGACTTGTGTCGGCGGACATCCAAACGATACAAAGGTTTGCCTTTTGAATTAAGGAGGACCACGCCAGTGGATATGTTTCCGCATACGAACCATTTTGAATGGGTTTTATTTTTCGAACGTGATCTTTTGGTTACTTCAAACGTTTAATTTGTATAATGTGATCGTGAAATGCAGATAAAAGTTGGGCTATTCTTAAAAAAAAGCAATTTTCTTAACTTATCGTGAAAATTTTCTAAACGCGAAAAAAAACTAAAACATTACTGAATCCAACGGTTCTTTTTAAAAATCTCCGTTGTGTCTGTAAGTATGATTAAAAATGATCCTGGGCTATATAGAAATATTTTTGATCCTCCCCGGGCATGGAAATTCCGCTGGGGGTCGGCCAGCACAGACGTGGGATAGAATCTTTTTTCTATATTGATAACGGAGAAAAGTCTTCTGACATTCAAGCAACATATTTTCCCATATATCGGTCGAGTATGTAAAGCTGTTTGGTTGGTCAGCACTTTTTAAAGCTTTAATGTTACTCCTTTAGCATCATTTTCATTCTTATGACGTCTTCCTCTTCCTTTTTCTTATTTTCCTTCATCTTGATCAATTCGGGGTGATCAGCAAGAATCGGCTGATAGTCCAGACACCACCTGGGCATGTCTGCTTCCGTGCCGGGGGAAAAGTATACGTGATATTCCCGCTTACTTATCAACCCTTGCGTCGCAATATTCAGAAGTCGACGATCCAACTGGGGTTCGGCCGGAATATCCCGAAAAAAGTGGTCGGGATCGGGATTTTCTGTCGTTTATGAATGTATTACGAAGCATTTGCTTCATTTCAACATGTGAATGATCTCTAAACATTATTGGTAGTACCAATCAGAAATAACTGTCGTTTTTCGCGAAAACTTTTTGCTGTTCGCAGATTCTCGCGTTTGGATGAGTAGAAGTTATGACTGCTCACCCAACGTGTGTCGTATGCAAAAATCCACGTGGCCGGCGCGTCAGAAAAGTAGAGCTCGGTGAGGGCTCGAACCCTCGACCACCCACAGCCACGTGGATGATTCAGAAATTGTGGTTGTTAGCGGTGGTGGTGAGGGCGGGACATGCCGCTTGATGAACGGCCGGACACGCCACTACAACACCCGTTAGCCATTCAGGATGTGTGTTTTAACGAATGGCATCCGATCCTACTTCAGCTAACTTCAGTTTATCCACAATGGTGAGGGTCCTATTTTGGAAATTGAATACAGCTCCAATGTCCTCATGTGCTAAGAAGTCTGTGTCAATTATGATGGTAGCTTTAGGTGACACTAGCACAGTGTAGTGAATGCTATGTGTGCCTAGTTGTTCCAGCTTGGTGAAAAAATTAACTGGTCTGAGGGTTGGAACTTGCTACCCATTCGCTACCATTATATACCAAGAAGTGGGCAAATTTCTCAGGTCCGTATGAATTATGTGTTTATACACATCACATCCCGTAACCGAGGTCGTGGCCCCAGTATCTAGGAGTGCTAAACCCTTCCAATTACCTATCTTAGCTTCAATCTCCAAAGGCTGAGTCTTGGAATATCTCTGAAAATACATAATTTCCATTGGAGTTAAATGGCAAAAATACCCAGACCAATTATCGGTTGTGTTCACTACAGAAATGGTATCTTCCACTGTGTCCATTGTGTCCTGAAAAATTGTCAAATTTTGCGAAATTTTATTTTTATTACCTCGGTTTTTTTCCAATGGAGGTACAGATTTGTCGCTATAAAATAACATAGTCTCATTTTCCTTTGCACTGCTAGTGCAAAGTTTTCTTTTTTTCTTGCTTTATTTCTTGCCTGTAAGTGATTCCTAGAAGTATTAATAGGGTTATATTGTGTAGCAGGGATGGCAGGTCTTTGATCATGATCAGAGGTTGAAGGTGGAAAAGAGACTACATCATTTGGATTATAGTACTGTGGGGGAAACTGGTTTTGTGCATTTAAATACTCACCTATACTTTGAACATTCGGGGCACGTGGTTGGTTACTGTAATATGTTGATGGTTTCCACGCCGGAAGGTGTGGTATAACTATCATAACCTCCTTGGGTAGAGGAAGGAGTTACCAAAGGAGGCTGGTTTGAAAATTGAGTGGGTGTGCAAGGTTGATAAGAATTTTCAGGCATGTTAGGATAATAAACAGAAATATCTACTGCAGGATTTTGTGCTGCATATTCTTGTAGCTTTACACACCATTCAGTTGAGTGTCTAAACATGCAATGATATCCGCAATATAGGCGTGTTTGAGAGAGACCTGGTGGTTGTGTTAGCGCAGCAGGTGCAGTAGGAGTAGGCATAAGGGTCTGCAGCGCAATTTGATTCTTCTGTAAGAGGTCAATAAGCTGGCCAAGAAGAACATTATTAGCCAAAATGGTGTCATTATTAGGCTGCAGTGCAGGTGTGGGGGCAGGAGGTGGTATGGGGGAAAGTTTTTGCTGATGCCAGGAGGGGTTACCACTGTATTTACAATGCCAGGGGCCCATATTATGGTTACCTAATCCTCTGTAGGATGAACTACTACTTGAGTTTCTAAAATTATTACCTTTAAATTTGTTAAAGGGTGTGGCTGGTAGTGGTGAATCTTGATTGACCACGTGGCTTACCTGGTCCAGCAATTTTGTTTCATTAAACATGAGGCAATGATGCTTTTGTATCCATTTTTCAAATAATTCATCTTGGATCTTTAGTTCTTTCTCCAAATTATCGCAGGTGATGAGGTCTTGAAGCAAAACAATTTGCCCCTTGAGCTTGTCCATAATGGCCTGGATAACTGGAGATGACTTGATATAAAATTGAGTAATTATCATTTGGTCAAACTAACTTTGGTTTCATGCCCATGTGAAGAGTAAAGTTAGCAACTCCTTGCTGAATTTGATTTGAAATTTGCAGCATTTCATTTGGTGTTAATTGGAAAACATTGTTGCTGATTTTGGGGTCACAGCAACTTTTTTTATGGGATGGGTTGGTTAACCCATAACCCCCTTGCTTGGTGGGCAACAGGCCCAATGATTGAGGAGAAGGAATTCTAGATGTTCTTACTGGAAAATTACCTGTCTCAAAGTCGTTGATTTTTTGCTGTTGCACCATGATCTGATTTTAGATTTGGCCCAATAGGAGCATCATATTTTCCATTTACGATGCCATAAGATCCAATTTGTCCTATGCGGTGGGGTTAGGTGTTATGGCAGGTGGTAACTGCGCAGGTGGGTTGCTGGCATTGGTTGGTGGAATATTTAATTTTGGAGGGGGCTTTGACATTGGCTTAAAGCCTAATAAAACTCAGTAATATTGGTATTCAAAACGACCATGCGAAAACTGCTTGTGTTCAATTTTTGAAAAGAATGTAGACAATGTGCAAGAACAACACACAAAATATTATAAACATCAACAAATAAACAACAAATAAACAAACTTACCCTACTTATCTGTACTTGTACCCTTCCTGTTCCAAACTGGTATGGTCACCAGTGAAGGATAGATGAACGGGGGAGGGAGTGGTGGCCAGGGAAACCAGCAAAATAAATACACCTTCTTTATTTTCCAAAAAACATAGACTAAATTTACCCAGCCTTTATGGCCAAAGTAACAAAACACAGTTATGCAAAAATAATGCACAAAACAAAACGAAATGATAAATGTAGGTAATGGATAGTACCAGTTTAGCTAAATGTGTGGTTTACTACACTCAGAAACCCACTTCGAAAGGGTCTGAGGTTGTATTCTAAAGTGTAGCTTATGCCTTAATCTACTGCAGAAAATGTCTATTTTTGTCCTAGTAGCAGCTAGTACTTTGCATATGTTAAAACGCAGGGAAGTATGATGAAACCAACTCGTGATCTGATAGCACCAAACAGCTTCTATCTTCTAATATGGCTCCTGGTGTGTTAAAAGGCGGAGCAACACTTCTGATTGGTTCATTCCAAAATTTTAATCCAAGGGTATTTTTCATGTCATTTTCAGAAACAAACATTTCAAAAGAATCCAAAATAGCAGAAAAAGAGTAATGAAGCCAAAACAGCAAAAAATTTATCAAGTTACTCCATGGGGCAAAAAGAAGTAAAATGTGGAAGAAGTAACTATTGCAGGAAATAATCTAAACAATCGTAGAGTATTTATCATCTTCTCCCAACCTACTCCGCCGAGTTATCATTGAGAGTAGAGCAAGTGGAGTGCGAGTAATCCTGCGATCTAGAAGTAAAATCAGAGCAAAAGTGGTCGATTTTTTTTCATTGCTGTTAGCACATCGTTTTTGATCGATTGTTCATTGGTGATACAATGTTGAAAACGGTCGACCACAAAAAGACGAAAATGTGTTGAGTCACCCTGTTTCACATCTGAGTTTTCTGAGAATATCTTGAAATCTGATGATAGTAGTAAAGGGCTAAAAAGGGTTTATGAATGTGAGGCAGGGGATTCTCTACAGCTACTTAGAATTTTAGACTTCAACTGCAATTAGCTGCTTCAAATACGACGAAGATGAGGACTAGAAAATATTTCGAGTGCATGACAGGTTAGAAGTTTTTTTCAAGATAGCATCTTGATTTTTTCTTGATATATTGATTCTTTTTCAAAATAATGAATAAATTGCGATGCATTGAAAAAATTTCAGCATAAAAAACTATTAGGGCCGGAACTAGGCTCTATTCAAAAGTGAAATCGCCGACCATCGCCGGTCCCTAGGACTAGATCGGCGACTTTAAGACACGATTCTCGAGATTCGACCTTCTGTTCCATTGACCTACGATAAGTTGAAAATTAATAATATCTGAAAACGAAATATTTCGGATAGTTTAACATGTTGAGTATCGTGGCGGCATTCATTCCGCATAAAAATCAAAACACACAATTCCGGAATATCGCTTGACTAGCAAGACCACTGAAAAAATGCAACAAAATCATCAATTGTCAAACTTTGGCACACTGTAGCCGTGTAAATTTTCATTTTTAAGCAAAACCAATGATACCATGAAACTCAGCACACGAAACTACCTACAGTATCTCATCTTGAGATGAGAGTAATTTCCATTTTATCATATGGAAGGTCGAACCTCTCAGAAATCGTGTCTTGAGTAATGCATCAGCAATCGGCTGAATCATCGACTGTCACTGGTTGCTAGGATTTAATCGGTGACAGTCGACGATTTTAAGGAATGAATCGGCAAAATTGGGGACAGTAGACAATTCTGTCGACTCATTCCACAGAATCGCCAGCCTTCGCCGATTCATTCTCAAAAATCTGTGACAGTCGTTCAGTGACTTTTATTTATTTTATATTTTTTTACAGAAAATAAAATGAGGGTGCATATGACTGGATCTTTTTTTTATTTCGAATGTTTGCACATATTACCTAGGCAAGGCTAAAAATAACATTTTGATGCATCGGGCAATTCTGGCTTCATTTGCTTAACCCTTAAAGGGTCATGGGGTCCATTAGACCCCAGAGTATTTTTTCTTTTAGCGACTTCTAGACAGTTTTAGAAAGTGCAGGAACGTGAGAATCAGATAAAAAAAGACTTTCTAAAACTGCTACTTCTGACGATATTATAGTCTTTGAGGGATAAGAAGTCATTGAATCTGGGGTAAAAATAGATGAAAAATCGAAAGAAACAAGCGTAAATAACTTTGGACGCCGCCTGAACACAGAAAATCAACAAACGCCAGGTTTCCGCGCGGCATCAAGCAATGCACGTTTTTATCATATGTTTTCAAAATCGAAAAAATTTCCGACGCTCGTCAATTTCTCAGTGAAAACTGGTTCAATTGATTCGCAGTTTGTTTTAAAAGATGTAGGAGAGTTTCTAGTTTCTAAATATATGCAATAAGTTCGATCGTTTTGCCGAATATCCACGTGCACAGCCGCGCGAAGTGAAGAAAAAAAATTTTTTTTTCGGCGTCGCCGGAAAAAAAAATTTTTATTTCGCTCGCTTTTTTTCACTAAAAGCGAACGATTCATGTGTTCTCCTTATTTTATTCAGAAAGCCTGTACCTGATTTAGTAAGGTACGACCTTTGGTACCAACATTTTCTGGGGAGGGGGGCCGCAATGCCCCCCAAAAAAGAAATTTTTTTCGAACTTCGATGGCAAATTTCGGGTTCTTTCCACAGTAATTTTAGCGGCTTTCAGACAGCTTTAAAAACGCAGGAACGTGTGAATCAGATGAAAAAAAGACACTAAATTTCATGCAATACCTGCCGAGTTATGTACATTTAAAAAAGTGTATGTTTATTGCATGACCCTTTAAGGGTTAAAAGATAAAAAATCGGCGATAGTCCTGAAAAATAGAGAAGTGTTCTATTTTCCCCATTTCATCGTTGATTCCTACGATAAAAGTCGTGTTGTATGGTGACATACAACACTTCACCCGTAGGATTGTTGTTTCAGCCAATTCACATGTTCCTAACCCGGCTAATTTGTTGAGCCCTGGTCGGGATGGTCACACCGACCCTGACATTGGCTAATAATGGGACAGCTCCTGCGCCACCCCGGAAGCCCATCTACCATTGTTGAAAAAAATCGTAGCGACAATCTTGTAAAATCGGCAGCTGTCGGTAACAAAAATTCCAGTATTTCTTCATTTCTGAATTCAGCTTTAAATTCCAGCTGAGCTGCGGTTTTGCTGTCCATTAGAGTGCAGCGTATATCATACACACAAAACATATCGAGAAAGTTAAGCTGCAGCTCAGCTGCACGTTCACGGCAATGTTTTAACAAATCGAGTCAAGGTAAAGCTCAGCAGCAGCTGTTATATTTTGTGTAACGACAACAGTAAAACGTACAGAGTTAAGCTACAGCACTGCAGCCCAGATGGAGCTTAAGTCTCTTTGAATCGGATCCTGCATCTTAATTTATGCTTTTTGAAAATTTTGCGATGCATCTTGAAAGAAATTTTGCGTCCCATTCCAGAATGAGAATTTTTTAAATTTTTTTTCCAACTCTCGCATTCCATAACCTTTTGAAAAAAATTATATTGTAAGCCATAAATCATCCAAAACTCATTACGAAATTTCATTCAAAAAACTGTTCTATTTTATGGTCATCACCAAAAACTACAAAGGGCATCAGTAGAATGAAAGACTACCATGTTTGTAGATCAAACTCATTATCAGTTCTTTTCTTCTTTTTCCACGACATGCTTATTTAGGAATAGCTTCCTAATCGAATCATCGGCCACCGTTTTGATCCAATTCATGTGCGAAAAAAGTTGAGTAAAAGCGATCGGCTTGGAAAAACACGAATCACCTCCCGTAAGGGGCGTTATCCCGTAAACGACAAAGGCCTCTTCACTGCCTATTTGCTCGGGACAAACGATGGGGCCGCTTGATTCGGCCTTCAACACGAAAAATTTGTTGACTGCGAAGGAGTTGCTCGAAGGATTATCGGGAAATTTTAGGTTTCATTTCAGTTTAGTAATGCTGCGAAAAAAATGAGTTGAGGAAACAAGTCGTAATGAGTCACTCAATGTTTACCTGTAGTATTAGGTCTCTTGAGTGGTACTACTAAAATTATCTTGACTAATGAGACATCCTAGATGTAAGTGCATGACTCTACCGTTGCTGTTTTTTGCACTCTTACTGGGCAAATGGCGCCGTGATCGATGCCTTTCGCGCACAATGGAAGTCTGTCTTGGCTTTTGCTGGCACACTGATCGTTGGACAAAATTTTCATTCTCGCTTGCTTCAAAACCGTGGACATTTGTCCTCGAACTGGAAATAAAAATTCGGAAATTTAGCCGTGGGTGTCAATCGTGCGATAACGAGTATGAAATGTCTACAAGGTACTGATATCCTCTGTCTAGCATATTTTTTACAATACGAAAAATTTTTTTGTGCCAGTTAATTTTGTCAGGAAAAGAATGATATGCGGGTGTCATGAAAACGTAGCTTACACAAAAGTTGATTTAGGATGATTTTATGTTCTTAGGATTTGTGGCTTAGGCTTAGTCTTGGGCCTAGGATTAGGCTTAGGCTTAGGCTTAGGCTTAGCCCTAGGCTAAGGCTTAGGCTTATATACCTATGTGCAAAAAAACTTGGAAAATATTCCATAGACCACAAAGTGCATAAATACCGAAAAAGGTTACTTGTCGCCGAAATGGCCGGCGCTGAAATTTTCTAGATAATTTCAAGAAAAACTACTAAATGGTGCCAAATTTCCTTCTTTGTTGTAAACTGCCTTATTCGATGAAGAAATATTTCTCAATCCACATGCGAAAAATTTTACTGTCATATACCTAATTCCGCCCCAGAAACAATTTTTTTTAGGGCGTATCCGAAACTAACGTGATAACCCTGTGAGGACTGCATAAACTCTCGTCACCATTATTTTTTATTAGAATCAGAAAAGAGCAAAGAAGTGAATGAAAATTCAGACTTATCGAAATTTACAATGTACGATAATGTTACAACATCATTTGCAAAGTTTTTGATTCAAAATTTTTCGGGCTTGACGATCATATGGGGGAATGAGTATAACTTCATGATAGTGACAGTTTTATGCGGTTCATTTTGTCTTGCATTTAGTTCCAACGAGGTGTTGACTTACTTTAGTTGTTATTAAAATTAGGACAGAGAAACAACATCCTGTGTAATTCAAGGCTTGACCACAGTAAACTAAGTGTGTCGTAAGTTATCGTTTCGCTTCAATATATTTCAAAAATATAAAAACCACGTAAATGTAAAAAATGTAAAACTACGCAATTTTGACGGTGTGAAAAACTTTATACGGTAGAAGACGCTAAATTTCTCTGTGACGATGGTAATGCCAAAATTATAGAAATAAAGCGGTGCTTATCCACTCTAGATTGAGATAAAACTGTGTTTGATCCCTGACTCAGATTACAGAAACTGGGTCAAACATGAGTAAGGGTAAAAGGGCGAGTAAAATCTAGGGTAAATAAACGCCGAGCAAAATCTGGGGTAGAATCGTAGATCAAGGTTGAGTAATAAAATACGGATAAAATCCCGGGTTAGATCATGAGTTGAAGACAGGTAAAATCGACGGTAGAAAAAATAACCTACGATTTTATCTATATCGTGATTACATAGAGTGAATAAAGTAAAATTTGGGTAAAAGGTTGGTGATAAAGACATGAAAATAACCTATGATTTTACCCTGCTGGCAGGGTGATATTGACAACAAGTCTATATTTTCCATGTAAAGATCGGATTTGATAGATTCGTTGCCTGCCGTCGATATGCTCCAGGCCAAACTGAATCTGATGCTGGTGATGACAGTGACGAGTAGCCCAAATATTCCGATTTTTCGGAAATGCCTTAATCATCATTGTACATTTTTCATAAATTAAGGATACCATTTCAGTCACTGAATCGAGTGAGCCACTACTTCGACATGGAGCATCGATTTAGCAACCATATCATTTCGATCATTGTGTCTTTTCGGCCGTCGTTCCATTTCAGCCACTATCTTTACGCATGAAGTGTCGATTCGGTCACCGTGTTGTTTTTGAGCCAACAACAGCCAAATTTTCAGAAAATGTTGGGTAATTGAGAAAATGCACATTTTCACTCAAAAATTTTCTACTGGTCAGCTCGGTGAGCTCACAATAAATTACCATTCGGATGACATAATCATGAAAATATAAGAACATGAATATGAAATCATTTGACAGATTTTATCAAACGTTACACTTATCTTTTGTCAGTTCAAGTCCAAGAGTAATTTTTTGGGTCTAGTTGCTAGATTTCTGGACATGTATAAGCACGGTGTTTTCGATCTGCCATTGGGCGTCACGTGACCGCCTTCTTCAAAAATCAATATTTCTCGGGTACTTTTGGTACTTCTGAATCTTTTTTGTGATTTACTGTAGTCAAAAAATCTGAAAAATCGTCGTCGCGCAGCGCAGAGCGCAAAGTTACGAATTTTTATTTTTCAAATTTGAAGCTTGTGCGGAGAAAAATTTCTTATTCTCTGGAATTTTCTGGGATAATAGTTTCAGAACGTGGTTTTGATGTTTTTTCCGCTTATCAGTAGAATCTGATAATGGTTGGGCTAACGCGCTGCTGTAATTTTCTGTTTTTTCGTCGATTTTGAATTTCTGACTTTGCGTTTATCATGTCACTACACCTAAAGCAGTTAGGAACTCAAAGCTTTAGATGTAAAATTCGTTTTGTAATTTGTGGATAGGGAAAACATTGTCCTGCGCTGTTTTCTAAGCGACAGCACTGTTTTTCGGCCGATTTTCCCGAATTTTTCGCAGAAGTCTTTTTCCCTATTTTCCCTAAGTCGTTTTTTGCTTGAAAATGCTCGGATGCTTTATTTGAGTGTTTTTGAACTAACTCGTGCAATTTTGCATTTTAGTGCCATTATTTTCTTTAAATTTGAGAAAAAATTAATATTTTGTGGTTTCATTGAAGTAAGTCGAATGTTAATGCTCTTTTTGCATCGTTTTTTCCAAATTTCGCGCTGTGCAACCAAATTCTTCCTGCAATTTGCACGATTCTTTTGACTACGATATAGGGTTTCTTGTTCAGTGATGCATTTTTTGCATTTTAAGATGGAAAATAGCGAAAATCTTCTGGCACTCGGCTCCTGATTCCAAACTACTTATGTTTTATGACTCTTGTTATTATTTCCGAAAAAATTTCATCCTAGCTCATGCTTATAGCTTTTATACATCAGCCCAGCATGTTATGGATTAATGTTTGTTGTTTTTTGACGTATTTGATGTAAATCAAGATTTTTCTAAATTATTTTCACAAAATCGTTTTGTAGTCCTTTGGAATTTTCGGCTCTCGTGAACATAAACCTTTTTGTATTTTGAAACTGATTAAAACATCATCGGCATTGGACATGTTTTTGCTGGCCGAAAAATTCAGATTCTTGGTTGCTTTCCTGGTTTTCGAATCTTAGTCTGCCCGGGTGAAAATTCATTGAATTCACTGAAATGCTAGATTTTCATCTAGGAAAATGTTGGAAAAAATTGATTTTCAAGCAATATAGAATATAAAAATGCAACATTTTTCCAATCAACGAAATAATTTACCGATGTTAAATTGGGGGGGGGGGGGTCAAATACCTATCGCAATTTTCTATGCTTTAGATCATCTGAAAACAATCTCTTTTGATAAATAGCTAATAATTGGTGATCGAAAATGGAGAACAATGTTTGACCTCTTTTCTCAATCAAATGGTCGAAAGATCGTCGATAGATGCAGAAAATGTGCTGGAAAAATGAATTTTCTGATGTTTTAGAAGGCTCGAAATCAAAATTTTTTGGTGCTAAGCGCCGAACAAGTTATTTTTGCCAGCCTTATTATTTTTCCTCCAAAATTCAGAAAATTCGAATGGAATACAAGTGAAATAGCTTTTAAACATTTATCTGATAAAATTAATCGGATTTATCAATTCTGGAGTGAACAACTAAAAATTCATCTGTGTAGCCAAATTTTTTACCCAAGTTGCACATTACAATCTGTCCTCTACAAAAAACCATGTCTTGAATTATATATACATGATAAATTTGCCATCAAGGTTTCCATGACCACAAATGAGAGCGCAAGAAAAAGGTTAATCTTGCACTTGCACCAGAAAACTTTTTTTATAGGTAATTGAATAAAATTAATCAAACATTTATTTCAAGAATTGGGTTCGAATTTTCTTCTCAAAAATCGCGCCTTCTTGAAATTTATCATAGAAAATTTCAAAAATAGTATTCATTCATGAGCTCCTATACATTCGATTGAAAAGGTTCGAATAAGAAGAGGAAAAAATTCTGGAAACTTCTCTCCAGAAGCTTCTGAATTCAATTTATGTTAAGAAAGGAACTATCGTTTTGAAAAGTTGGAAAACTTGAGATGTAAATATTTCCCAAAGAATGTGTCTCGAAGAATCTCGAAGTATTAGCAACTAAAAGGTGAGATAATACGTTTAAAATGATGTAAACCGTCGAATAATAGTTTAATAGTAAATGTAGACATGCTAAAAGCCGTGCCTGAGCTATGTATAGATAATAAACAATAATTATTCAACTCATAACTGGCGTAAAGTGCCTCGAAATTTGGCGTAAAGTGCCTCGAAAAATGCATCTGTTAAACCTTACGAATTTTCTTCTCACGTGGGGGAACAGCTAAAATTTTCATCTTTTTTAAAAGTGTTTTCCCCAAAAAGCAAAATTCGTGGGAAAAAACAGTGAGGATCAGTTGGATCTTGAAAAGAATTGAAAACATTGTTTTTTCAGCCAAATCTGTATTTTTGACGAAAAAAATTCAGACATGTGAAAAAAGCTTTGGGCTCATTCATTCGTCAACTTTCGAAAAAATTTGGCCGTTCAAAGTACGTGCATTTCCTAAGGTTCAAACCTTGACCTTTTTCGATACTTCGCGCTCCAAGCGATCATAGTGGTCATTGGTTGCGCTATAATCTAGCTCAGGCACGGCTATTACTATGTCAACTTCATTTACTAGTCAGCATTTAATAATTGCCATTTTTTAAATTTCGTATTAGATGAGAATGTGTTTTTGATCGCAAAATTTGAATCAGGTTTTTGAGTGATGAAAACTCAATTTTTCAACATTTTAGAATGTTGAAACCAATGAGCTTAAAGCACTTCGTGTTTCTCATGCATATGCAAGTTTTTTGACTTGTTTAATGTATATTTTATTGATTTATTGTGAATCAATTTTAAGCGGAAAAATTTCCTTTTTCACTGATTTTTGAGGAATTAACGGCTGTGAAAATCTGAAAGGTTGTTGAGTTAGGCATCGATGGACATTGGGGAAAATGTGGAGAAAACTTTTGATCTCATAGTCCAGCTGGGTAAAACTTGGCGCGAAAAACTGCAATAATATCCTGTGATGATGTGTATTTTGCTAATCATTTAATAAGATAGTTTGAATTGAAACTCAAATTCTGAGAGATCAGGACTTAATATTGATTGATGATATAGATCGTTTGAATCCACACAGTATTGCATCCAGTGGAGCATTTTGTTGTTATTTTCGTCTTATTGGATTATTCGTGATTAATTTCGGGTTCTATGTAACTATGCACACATTTTGTCGCTGTTAATCATTTGGTTCAGCGATTTTTTGTGTCCTGGTTATCAAGACCCATATGACTGCTCCGAGAGAAATATATATGTTGTTTTATAATTTACGTGAAATCTATGTTATGTCGCTTTGTGTATTATGTTTAATGTGTCTCCCCAGCTTGCTTTGAGAAAATTTTCCTCAAAAAAAGTCATTTTTGGCTTGACGTTGGCGCTGAAGTAATGTAAAAAAGCTGGTGTTTTTTCTGATTCGAGTTTGACAGGTAAACTTTTTTTATCTGTGGATAGGTCAGTTGAAGCAAACAATAATCAAATTTTCGGTGCTGAAAATGATTTTGAGATGTAAACATTGTAAAACAGCATTTGAAAGAAGATTTGTGGGTGCCCAAGTAGTTTTTTTTGCACTGTGCAAAACTTTTTCCGCTCGTGCAAAACTTTTTTTCAGATAGATTTTTTGCATCGAGCAAAAATATTTATCAAATTTTTATTATTTTTTTCAAATGTGGAAAAAAATTTGGGGTTTTCATATAGAAAAGGTGCATTTTGGTGAATTTTCAGGTCCAAATCTCAAAATTTTCTGGCGCTTGGCGCCGATTATAACTTTAATAACCATTGTTATGTATTACGAAGCTCAGGCCCGGCTTTTAGCATGTCTACCTTCACTTAACATTTAATTTTTAATAGTGTCTTAAACGTATTATTTCATGTTTAATTGGCGATCTTCAATATTATATCTTTATATTTAATGATGATCCGCTTTTTTTCCTCCATACATTTTTTGAGAAAGATCAGCACGTCAACTTTCTAAACTTTTTGAAGCGTTTGTTCCTTTTTTTAACGTAAATTGAATTCAAAAGCTTCGTGGAAGTATTTTTGGAAAATTTCTATGCTTTTGACTCATAGCTTTTAGGCCAAATTTATAAATGGTTATGAACGAATTATTGGTATTAAAATTTTTCAAATGATAAAATTTCTAGAAATTACGATTTATGAACACAAAATTCAAATCTAATTTTTCAGATTTTTTTCCAAAAAATTTTCCATATGTGGATAAAATTTGACCTCTTTACTTGTGGAAAAAAGTTCGTGGAAAAAAGTGATATTTATTTATAGTACAAAACAAATTTTTGGCGTGCGAAACTTTTTTGGTAATTTTTTTGCACCGTGCAAAACAGCTCGTGCAAAAAAACACTGTGCCCAACCATTCTTTTTTCATCTCCGTGCCGGGTTTTTCCTTACAGAAAATTTTCTGGCACCGTTGATGCCGAAAAGAAATTTCAGGCGTTGCAGATGTTCTAGGTGTTCTTACCTCAGCATCAACGGAAAGATGCCAGTTTTCAGTGTTCTAGAAAGGATAATAGCCAAAATTTTATGGCTCTGGGCCTCATTTGGCTGGTCTTATCGATTCCAGTTGCAGTCGTCAAGTTTGATCGCTTTGCTGGAGGTTTTGGTCATTTTCATTTTGATAAAATTATTTAGAACCCTTTAACTAGTCGAAATTTTGAGTATTAATCATAAGTGATTTTTTTTCAGGCATCCTTAAGTAATGTAAACATGTATTTCAGCTATTTTAAGTAGCTAATTTGCATGATGTTTAAATCTGGTTTTCAGTGTCAAATTTGACGAATCATGTTGCACAAGAGGAAAATAAGTTTTCATTAATCAGGGACCAGTTTATCAGTCAGTTATTAAAACTGAACTCATTCTGCTCAAAGTTCAAAACTAACATTTTGATGCCATAATTTCGCACTATGTTTACTACTTCCAGCTCATAATAAATGGTCTAATTTTGCTTTTTTTGCCCAATTCTGTCAGATAAAAGTCATTCCTAGCTCATTTTTGGTATCAGAATGATTCTTCATCAGTCATGTCAAATCTAAAACCTGTTTAATACAATAATTTTTTGAGAAATAAATTGTGCACATTCGTTTTTTCTGATTCTGATCACTGTCAATCGGCGTTCATCCTAAAAAAGTATTTAACTGAAATATCATGAATAACTAAAAAAGCAATGGAGAAAAAAAGAGGCACAAAGAGGGAGATGAATCTTGTAAAAACTAAAACTGCTGAACAAAAGAATAAAATAGATGAAGAAATAGAGCTAGTGAAAAACTCGATAATGCAACATGATAAACCCAAGGGAGAATATAACAAGCCACAAATAGACAGGGAATAGTCAGAAGAATTTTAAACATTGGGAAAGGTAAGGAGGGTCTTCAAAATAAAACTGAGGAATAGCAAACAGAGAAAAATAAGCTGCTGAAAAAGTGGATAAACTTGAAATGAGAATGGGACGGAGAAATAGCTGTATAACCGCTGCGCAATGTGATAGGTACAAAAAAATCAATAAACGTATAATGCGGGGGCATGTCTTATAAATAAAACTAAAAGTAGTCTTTTTGCACAGAGCAAAACTGACGATCTGGCAAAAAGTTGATAAAGAAAAAGACGGTGGTGAAATAATGGCGTGGACTCCAAAAAATAATGTCGTCTCGAAAACATAACTGAGAGATAGTGAACGGAGAATAACAAACCATGAAAAAAGTCCACAATCTAAACTGAGAACGCGTGGGAAAGCAGATGAAAGTGGCCCAGCAAATGATGGTTGCAAAAAAACGTGCGTCTTGAAAATGTAACTGACCAGCTGGTGAAAAAAATCGATAAACTTAAAATGAGAATGCACAGAGAAAATATGCCTAAGAGGTGGGCAGCATAATGGATGCAAAAAATGAATAAAGTGGAAAAAATGCGCGTATGATACAAAATTGATATAAATAACAGAGCCCGGAGAAAAAAGGAAGATTTTTACCTAGCTTGTAGAAAATTATGCTTTTGAAAAAAATCAAGTTTAGGGCTGAACCGTCATTTCGAATGACGCCTTAAATTTTAAAACAATGTAGCTATGTTCTGCTTCTTGCCTAATTATTTTAAATGTAACATTGATGATGCAGGTCATCACGAAAGCAATTAGAATTAGGTGAATAATTGAGTAGAAGTCACATGCGCGCATCTGTTCATGAGGAACAAATTTAAAATAGATATGGGAAAAATCAATCAGTTGGAAAAAACGCACTGCACCTTGAAAAACAAATAGAAGTGGAGGCAATAAAAATGACCATAAAGCTAACATTCAAAAATTGCTGCAGAAAGATTTAGTGAATACTAACAACTACAAGAAAATATGAAAATTTCTCAGACAAGAAACCACAAGAGTACAAATAAACAGAAAATTCTTTCTCAAACAGCCGAATTTGTGCATTTCGTTCACAAACAAAAGCAATGGGATGAGTTTAGTTCCAAAAACCATGATGTTTTTCGAGAGATAATTCCGATTTCACCGAGTCCTACTGTTCAATCCACTCATGTTTTCAGTGGGGGGGGGGTATGGTGTAGTAAACCTTCGTACCTGAGACCCTTTATATATTCTCATCCGGAAGTCATGTAGTTTTTTGAAAGAAATTTTTCTGGTAAGCTCATGAAGGGGTTTTTTCCTCACCAGCCATTCTGCATCTTGCAGAAATCGACCAGAAAGATTTCTGCACCACCATCAAAAACATTAAATAGGTTTCCGTTCCGTGTGGAAAACTCTCCACAAATTTTACGCATGACCCTCGAAAAATCTGCACTGTGTGGAAAAAAACCCTGACTTCATGTACAAATTTTGCATGAAAAAACATGCTTTTGTAGGCATCTTTTCAGCTTTTGGCTCACTCGCTCCCACACCCTGGATGAAGAGTCAGATATATGCTTGCAAATATACATGACAAGATTCTCCAGGGGGATGTTTTTTAAACACGGTCCTAATGAAACAAAAGCCATACCATTAGAAATTTCAGACGTTAGCACATGTGTCAATGACTTAAAGTGGAAAGCTTTTAAGAGAAGTTCGAAAAAAAATTAGACAAAAAATATCAACAGATTGTTTTGAAAGTTTTCTTTTTTGTTCAAATTCCTTTTGGAAGTACCCACATCAAACAAGCAAGTTATGAGAATCGACAAGCTCACACATTAGTTTCAGGCCAATGATGTATCATTTGTCAACCGTGCTAACTGTGCTAATGAAATATATTTTTGTCTGCAAGGCAGCATTAAGATATTTGGAAAAAAATCATCTGAAGACGTTTATCTTGATTCTCACCAAAGATGTGCTGTACTGTAAAATCTTATGTAAATCTCTATGTGTGTGTGCATATTTATCTACATTGTGAAAAAGATGTGCAAAAACTGTAAAATCATTCCTTAAAACCTTAGCTTCTGTTCGTGACATCATACTGATCGAAGGACAAATTTGTCGAATTCATAGTTAATTCATTTCCAATAGCAGATACAATGAAGATAGACTCCGCAAATGCTGACTTTCGATAGAGATATAAAGATGTCATGAACCTGCTGGAAAAAAGCATTATGCAAGGTGCCAAGTTCGGGGAATGTGCTGATGCATTAATGTTTTTAATCGGCTATAAGACCAGCTAAAAATACACTATTTTTCATAAATTCGGGCGGAACAACAAAATTAAAAATCAAAAAATATTATTTCTTTAACTGGCTATAAACTTCTGTGATCACCCAACATTGCACAAACTTAATCATTATTAAAAATGGATTATAATCGAGCAAATAACTTCTGATTCGATCAATGCCATGACTTACCATAACTTACTCATTCCAGTATCAATTGAATAATGAATAAGAGATTAATCATGCAATATTATTAAGCTCCGAATAATTGAATAAAGAGGCTCAAGAGGCTACAAACACAAACTGGCTGATCAACTTCCACTCATATTTAAATGAAAATCAGCCAATAACTGTTTGTGACCACATTTGCCATTCCCATAACCATTGAAAATTAAGCTATGAACCACGAAAGCAAAAAAGTATGATGAACATTTCACGCGCTAAATACAGAAGCATAAAGATATTACGCACTAAACACAAAGAGATGAACATATTACGCGCCAGGTTCCGCAATTTTTCAAATCATAAAAAAATACTTCCGAACATACATGTAACAGAGCCGTCTCCAAAACGTAAAAATGTACTCATGACGCGAAGCGCCGAGAAAATTGTTATTTCAAACTTTTTTTGTTTAAAAACCGACGTTTTTCAGTGTTTTGCTGACTAGAGGTAATGGCTAGCCACATGTATGACCAACGATTTCTAGGGTGTTCCACTTCCGAAACAGATTTTTTTTGAACTCATGAATGTTTGACAGTCTCAGCCAAAAACTGGTGATTATCTTAATTTCCATTCAGAAACAATAGATTTGAACTTCGGAATGAAACCTTTTCTGAATTTGAACAGGACAGGTTAGGCTGTACATAGTTTTTGACGGAAGAAAGAAACGAAATTTTCATGAATGATGCAGAGTTCAAACTCATGCGTTTTTATCTATTTACTGCTCAAAACCATTTGTTTCCTCCACCTTTCTATATAGGCGGGGAAAAAATAATTTTCATGTCGAAACAATAGTTTTTCCCCGATTTGAAAATACTACTTCATCATTATTTCTTGAAATCAGGTAAAAACAAATCATCAGACATGTGAACATTTTTTAACTGGGTTTTTTAGATATCACAAGCTGAAAATTAGTATTCTTATGGAATAAGAAAGGTTGATGTTCACTAGAAATGTATTGGGTAGCATATTTTGAAAATATTGAGTCTGGGTCCAAAATTTCAAGAATATTGAGCCAGGGAGTCCACCAAAACGGTTGGGTAATTTCGGGTCTTGTTTCGAGTCCGAGTAACTGATTTGGAGATGTATTGGGGATCTGGACCCGAAATGAGACCCAAAATTACCTGACCATTTTGTTGGAACCGAGCCCGATATTCTTAAAAATTTGCCCCCGGACCCGATATTTCCAAATTTTGGACTCAATACATCTCTAGTTTTTATTATATGTATGAAGATATACACGTATACATCGCACAGATTAGCGTTTTGAAAAGTATAATGGACCCGGACCCGAAATTACCCATCTATTTTGCTGGACCTGAACCCGGACCCGAAATCCTAAAATTTTAGACCGAGGCTCAGATCTGTCTGGGGGGGGGGGGGTCGGACGACTGTTTTTGGGCCGGGGGTCAGTAATTCAGTATTTCCCTAAATTTTAGGGGTGGGGTCTCTCAAGGAAAAAAATCGATTTTTTTCACGAAAAAAGTCCGAAAAATAGTAATTTTTTCTGAAAAGACCAAAAAAATGTATTCATGGCGCGAAGCGCCCAGAAAATTAACATTTTTGACTATTTTCTGTTCAAAAATTGATATTTTTCATCAAAAAATTAACATTATTCACTATTTTTCCGACCAAAAGTATGGGGGCTAGTCATAGGATTGGAAAATCCTGGGGGGGGGCGGTCACCCAATGGCTAGCCATATGGTCGACGATTTCTGGGGGGGGGGGGTTTCCATAGCATTCCCACCCTATTTACATGTATGGACCCGATACATCACTAATTTTCATGTCAAAATATGATTTCTGTTGGATTTTAGTAGGCTGAATTTAGCTATTTCAGTACTATTTGATGTGAAAAAGACCTAAAAAATATCGATTTTTCAAACTGGTAAAATTTTATCCATAGTCATACAGAAACAGCCTATATTTCATCAATTTTGTACTTGAAAAAAGATTTCCACAAAAACGAAACTTTCCGTTGATTTACCAGACAAATAAGTCCGCTAGTCTATAGTTTTCAACATGAGAAAGAATATCAAGTTCCAGAACTTGCTTGTTTTCAAATTAAAATTTCTGCCTGTATTCAGCTAAAAGAATCAGCGATTTCATCCATTTTGATTTTTTCTCAATTTTTGATAAGCGGAATTCAATTCAACTATAATGAATATTTCCTATATGTCAGAAAAACTAAAATCATCGAAAATAATAATTTCTCAAATATGTAGATTTCCAGCTTTTTCTACCTGTTTCAAACGATGAAACCAGCACAACTAACACGTGTTTCATTATACACCCCAAAAAATTGATTTTCGTGTTGGAAAAATCTCTGAAACTGTATTTTTCGGAACTCGTAAAATTTTCGAAATTTGCTTGTTTTTAATTTCGAGGAATGATTTCACTTGACGATGTAAATCTGGTGGTATAATAAATTTTAAAGATCAATCAGAACCTGGCTTGCATAACATAGACATAAATTGAAAAACATAAAAAGTGCTTGTGAATATAGATATAGTATATTAATCGAGCATTCTTTGCATTCAGCCATTTGCAATTGCAATATTCAACAGGAGGAGAAAATAAGGTTGTATATATATATATATATATATATATATATAAATTTTTGGTTCCACACATCAAAACAGACATATGTAAGAAGCCTAGCCTATAACTAGGATTTTCGTCAAGGAAAAAATGATTGTAACTCGATCAAAAATCAAGTTAGAGCGCTAAAAACAATATTTTTGAGCTTTTGGGAGATCTACGTATTATTTGGTATTTTTCCGTAGATTCGGTTCCAAGAAAACTAAAAACTCATGTCAGGAATCGGTGTTTTTTGGCACGAGCTGTTTTGCACGGTAAGTTTTGCCCGCCTGAAATTTTTTTATACTATAAATAAATATATCACTTTTTTCCACAAATGAAGAGGTCCAATTTTTTTTCATATGTGGAAAATTTTTTGGAAAAAAATCTCAAAAATTAGATCCGAATTTTGTGTTCATAAATCGTAATTTCTAGAAATTTTATCATTTGAAAATTTTTAAGACCAATAATTTGTTCGTAACTTTTTATAAATTTAGCCGAAAAGCTATGAGTCAGGAGGGTAGAAATTTTCCATAAATACTTCCATGAAACTTTTGAATTCAATTCACGTTGAGAAAGGAAACAATGCTTCGCCAAGTTTAGAAAGTTGACGTGTTGATCTTTCTCAAAAAACGTATGAAGGAAATAATGTGGATCTTCATTAAATAAACAGATATAATATTGAAAATCGCTAATTAAACATGAAATGATACGTTTAAGACGATGAAAGCCATTAAAAATTAGTGATAAAGTGAAGGTAGACATGCTAAAAACCTCGCTTGAGCTTGATAAGAAATAATAATGATTATTAAAGTTATAACTGGCGCGAAGCGCCGGAAAATTCTCAGATTTGGACCAACTGAAATGCACCAAGATGCATCATTTTTATATGAAAACTCCAATTTTTTGTTCGACATTTGATAAATATTTTTGCATGGCGCGAAAAATCCGAAAACAAAGTTTTGCACCAGCAGAAAAAGTTTTGCACAGTGCAAAAAAAACACTGTCAGCAACATACATGTAATTGGGGGGAAGTGCTATGGGAACCCCCGCCCCAGAAATCGCCGACCATGGCTAGCCATTGGGTGACCGCCCCCCCCCCAGGATTTTCCAATCCAATGTAGCCGTAGGGACCCCCATACTTTTGGTCGGAAAAATACTGAAAAATGTCAATTCTTTGATAAAAAATGTCAAGTTTTGAACAAAAAATGGTAGAAAATGTGAATTTTCTAGGCGCTTCATGCCATGAATACATTTTTTCGGTCTTTTCAGACAAAAATTAATATTTTTTGAACTATTTTTCGGACTTTTCTCGCGAAAATTTTGCATTTTCAGTCCTTGAAACGTCTAAAAATCAAGGAAATTTAATGTTTGATGAGCAAAAAATTTTGTGCCAATTGGCCCAAACGCTCAAAATTTTTTGTGCCATTCCAAATTTTTTTGTACCAAAAACCATGTTTTAGCACAAAAAACACTGACTTGGTTTCATTTGGTTCGGGGGTCTCATCACCATGAACTCGCGCAGATCCTATACATTACCCCCCCCCCCAACCCCCCCAAGTACAGGTATGAATAAAAATATTTACAAATACTATGTTTATATGAGGAAATGAGAAAAACAAACGGCGCTGGCGCTGTAAAAAATGAAACTCAGTGAATTACAGTAATTTATGCCTCAGCGTTGAGTTTAACAGTCAGAACTCCATATGCAGTTTGATAAGAGAGACAATATTTTCAAACAGAATTTCATTCAAATCTGTTCTGTTACGATTGTAGAGCATCACGAGAGCTTTCGATCGGTGTATTTTTATCAAAACTGTACAGACAGTTATCGAGAAAATTCTCATGAAAGGTAGTTATATGTTTTCTATTAGATGACGTCAAACACATGGATGGTCTGGTAAAGCACAGACTGGGAACGCCGTGAGATGGATCAGGAAGACACTGTACATGTCAACCAGCTTCGACTTTACGTGTCCCCTGCACAACCGAGTGAAGCAGAGGATACACCTCCCACTTCACAGGCAACGGATTCGGCACCCTTATTGTATCCATCAATAAGCCGGGACTTTACACCGAATCTGATTGACCCACATCTTGATGCAGAGGTCCCCGACCCGTAACTCAGGATGCACTCTCTTCATTGTCCCCGCTTACGGACGAGGACGTCCTTTTTCGAAGGACCGCCGTGCCCCTCACGAAGTATCCACTCTTGTCCATGCTGGATCTTAGTGGATAGAAGAGAGCGTTCAGCAACCTAAGCGTCACGCCTTAGGCGCATCCTCACGCGATAGCCTACACCTCTCAGGGTGCATCCTCTGCGATAGCCCGACAATCTGTACCTCACTGGGCGCATCCTCTGCGATAGCCTACATCTTGCCCTGAAAATTTTTTCTTTCCTGTGTTCTAGACCTTCGCACAGGATATTCAATGTCGGCTACTCCACGCATAAACAACCTCCGGTCACCATACCACCGAACGAATTACGATCAAAGAAGGCCTCATCCACCGACAACCCAACGGACCTATTCGACCACTCTCGCCGTCACACCTTGGAATGACCTACGACCACGGACACGCCGCATAAAACCTCACTACTGACCACTGCAAGGACGAGGACGCCCTTTTTCGAAGGACCGCCGTGTCACGTGCCGCTCAATTCTCCAACGTCACGTGATCCCGATCATGCCGACATTTCGTTATTTTTCATGTTTTGTTTATTACCCGATCATGCTTTTGTTTATTTCATTGTTACACATGCATTTTACGTTCGTTTTTATATTTTTCATGCATTTCTATGTTTCGTTTTGTTGTATTTTTATTTCTTTACAAACGCGGGCTACAGTAGGCCCTTTAGCTAAAAACTTCCGCCAGTCGTGCTCCACGAGCACATGGCTATTTTTGGTGCGCTCACGCACCTCTTATCATCAAAAATTAGCGTCGTTTTTGTTACGCAAAACGACTAGCTAAGAAGTTTTAGCTAAAGACGTTCATATGCTTAGCATAGGCACTGCAGCCGGCCTCAGTGCTAAACGCATGTGAATGAAAAAATGTCTATGTGCTCATAGGCATCTTCTGCATCGCGTCTAGCTGCAGAAGTTAGCTTGAGCGCCGAGAAACTCCGCCCAAGCTGCAGCTGTAGCCAAACATGTCCTTAAAAGGACATGTTTCTTTAGTTTTTCGCTCATTCTTGGGTTCACCAAGCTTTCGTCCAGTTGTCACTCCGCGTCCGCCGCCTCCTCGTCAAATTTGCATAATTTTATTATATACCTGTGCGTCCGCCGCCTTACTATCAATAAATTTGCATAAATTTACCCGTGTTCACTGCGTCCGCCGCTTACCGTTTACAGTACCCCGCTGCCCATCAGTGTCAGGTGTCCGACCGCCCCGGTTCGTGAATTAAACGTTGGAGTTTCGCCTCCCGCTCGCTCCCGCTCCCTCCCGCTCGCCGCCGCTCGCCGCCTAGGACGTTTGAGGATCGCATCCCCCCCGCTCCCAGTGCCAGAAGACCGAAAGCATCCAGGGACTTGCCGCCCGTTGCGTCGTAATCGCTTGAGAAACAGGACTAGGTGAGTCTTCGCAGGGGATTGTTGTTATTTGTGGGTTATTTGTTGGGAGATCCTTCCTGAGTCGGTTTCCCAAGGTTTCCACAGATAAGTAGGGCCTCCACCTCTCAGGTTCGGGCAAAAAGGGGCTGTCTGGTTCATAATCGGGCCCCATAATTTAGGTCATTTTACGGGTGACCCTGTCCCCACTCTCACTGAGTAGGACTCGGGGATTGTCGCACCTAGCCTGGCAGCGTTGTCCATTACCCTACAGCAAGACCCCAAGGACAACCCAAGAGAACCAGCTATAGACCTCTCTATAGCCACTAATCGCCAGGTTAGGCCCCCAACGCCATTTAGGGAATCCTGGGGAAAATGCCAGTATCCATCAGGAGTCACAGCCTATTACTCACTGTAATAGGATCAATCTGATATGGTTCACCATCAATGTGACGTCTAAAACACGGTATCACCTGATGAGATACCCAAACCTCCCCAGCTCTCCCAAATCCACATGTCATACACGTGACATGGATGGCGCAATATGTGACAAGTAAAAACCGATAATTACCAGCTCAAAATCAGCGTGGTTTATTTTTTTACGAGTTTTATCAAAAAGGAACATTATGTAACGAAATAAATACGCGTACTAAACACACAAGCAAAGGAGGAAACAAATTCAGCAAGTTTCAATATGGAAGGTTTTGGGGCAAAAGGCACAATGGCCCAGTTTTAGGGATGATTAAATCAAACTTACCTATGCTATAAGCAGAGATTTTCTATTATTTCGCATATGTACACCTGATGGCATTAGGTGTTTCAGTATCTTTAATTCACATTTTAGAATATTGATAAAGGCTTTTAAGCTGGGGATATTCCCTGATATCCATGATTTGTAAATGAAAAACTTTGCGATTAGTAATATGTAGTTTAAAATTTGAAGTTCGGTTTTAGTCTTTCTTGAACCTAGAATCACATCTTACTTTGTCAGTCTAATTGTGTTGTCCAGCCTTTCTTGGATTCTTCGGTTGAATTCTTGCCAAAAATATTGGACTGTTAGGCATGGGTGTGCAGAATGTAATCCTCTGAGTCATCACAGTACAGGCAAATACCTGATTCTTTGATTTTGTATTTTGCTAACAAGTGCGGAGTTATGAGGAAATTATGCAGTATTTTGAATTGAAATTGTCTATATTTATTTCCAATTTTCATTTCGGTGAGTATTTTCCATGTTCTGTCGAAGTCAATGCCAAGTGGGAGGTTGAGCTTGTCTTTCCATATAATTTCATTTTTTGGTATACTGCCTTGCTTCACTCATGTAATTCTTGACTTTTGTTAAGTCTGCAATGTTAATGATTTGCGGATTTTTTTAAACTGCTGTCACGTGCCGCTCAATTCTCCAACGTCACGTGATTCCGATCATGCCGACATTTTGTTATTTTTTCATGTTTCGTTTATTACTCCATTATGTTTTTGTTATTTCATTTTTACACATGCATTTTACGTTCGTTTTTATATTTTTCATGCATTTCTATGTTTCGTTTGTTGTACTTTTATTTCTTTACAAACGCGGGCTACAGTAGGCCCTTTAGCTAAAAACTTCCGCCAGTCGTGCTCCACGAGCACATGGCTATTTTTGGTGCGCTCACGCACCTCTTATCATCAAAATTAGCGTCGTTTTTGTTACGCAAAAACGACTAGCTAAGAAGTTTTAGCTAAAGACGTTCATATGCTTAGCATAGGCACTGCAGTCGGCCTCAGTGCTAAACGCATGTGAACGAAAAAATGTCTATGTGCTCATAGGCATCTTCTGCATCGCGTCTAGCTGCAGAAGTTAGCTTGAGCGCCGAGAAACTCCGCCCAAGCTGCGGCTGTAGCCAAACATGTCCTTAAAAGGACATGTTTCTTTAGTTTTTCGCTCATTCTTGGGTCCACCAAGCTCTCGTCCGGTTGTAACTCCCCGTCCGCCGCCCTTCGTCGAATTTGCATATTTTTATTGTACACCCGTGCGTCCGCCGCCTTACTACCAATAAATTTGCATAAATTTACCCTTGTTCACTGCCTCCGCCACTCACCGCCTACAGTACCCCGCTGCCC
Source organism: Romanomermis culicivorax (assembly GCA_963922205.1). Classification (NCBI taxonomy): domain Eukaryota; kingdom Metazoa; phylum Nematoda; class Enoplea; order Mermithida; family Mermithidae; genus Romanomermis; species Romanomermis culicivorax. The sequence goes on from CAWUHX010000187.1 coordinate 46,366, forward strand.
ATTAGTGCCAGGTGTCCGACCGCCCCGGTTCGTGAATTAAACGTTGGAGTTTGGCCTCCCGCTCGCCGCCGCTCGCCACTAGGACGTTTTGGGGATCGTATCCCCGCTCCCAGTGCCAGAAGACCGAAAGCATCCAGGGACTTGCCGCCCGTTGCGTCGTAATCGCTTGAGAAACAGGACTAGGTGAGTCTTCTCAGGGGATTATTGTTATTTGTGGGTCATTTGTTAGGAAATCCTTCCTAAGTCGGTTTCCCAAGTTTTCCACAGATAAGTAGGGCCTCCACCTCTCAGGTTCGGGCAAAAAGGGGCTGTCCGGTTCCTAATCGGGTCCCTCATATTAGGTCATTTTACGGGTGACCCTGTCCCCACTCTCACTGAGTAGGACTCGGGGATTGTCGCACCTAGCCTGGCAGCGTTGTCCATTACCCTACAGCAAGACCCCAAGGACAACACACGAGAACCAACTATAGACCTCTCTATAGCCACCATTAGCCAGGTTAGGCCCCAACGCCAACTTGGGAAGCCTGGGGAAAACGCCAGTATCCATCAGGAGTCACAGCCTATTACTCACTGTAATAGGATCAATCTGATATGGTTCACCATCAATGTGACGTCTAAAACACGGTATTACCTGATGAGATACCCAAACCTCCCCAGCTCTCCCGAATTAAACATGTCTTACACGTGACATGGCGTAAAATGTGACATGGCGAGGCTGGAAATTCAACCTTAAGTCTGGCACTCGCCCTTAAGTGCAAAAATCTTCACCCTTGGGTCGGAACTACCCCCAGGTCGGGTCAACTCCCATTTTAAGTCGGACAAGCCCCCTTAAAATTGGGCACTAGCCATCCAATAAGTCGGAGACCCCCCAGATTCGGGTTTACTGCCTAATGGGTCGGGAATGTCCCTTATTTCGGATTACCGCTGCTGTAGGTCGGATACCCCCCCTCAAGTCGTGTATTATTACTGTAAGACGGAATTTTTCCCGTGCCACTGAGAATTATTACTGTAGGTCGGGAATTTATCCCTGAACATCGAGTTTAATGACTGTACGCCGGGGATCTGCCCTTACGAGTGATCTAAATGTGATCTATATGTGTAAATAATTACCTCATGCTTGTGTATAACCCCCTACGAGTAATAAATTCCCCCTGAGTCGAGTTATTTATCCCCATAGTCGAGTTATTTGTCCCAGAGTTGAGTTATATATCGAGTATTCTGTATTTCTCCTCTGATTTATTCTGTACATTCTGCATACTTAATCTGTGTTGTAAACTACCTTATCTGTTTCTTTTCCCTTATCCCCCCCCCCGTTTCTCTAATCCTGGGTGGTATACTGTAGCCCTTCGGGTGATGCCATTACAGTACGCCTGTGCCCATCCCCGTACTGTAACTACAGTATACCCATACGCGGGTACTGGTATCACAGCTGTAGGGGTTTACGGCCTCTCCTGACTGTTGGTGGTCCGCGACCATATGATACAGTACACCCTCCACGTCTGATTCTGGACGTCATATGTGGCTGTGATTTGTTAATTGTGTACAGTTTTTTTGTTTGTCGGCGGAAACTGTCGGAATTGCTCACTTTTCCGGCCCCAAAAATTTTACCTTACTGTTTACACATTTAACACGCGTATGTTCAACTCTCGTATTCCCCGTCTTCGGTTGTCTCCTTTCCCTTTCCCTTTCTCGGTCATCTGAGCGGTGTCAAAAAAAAAAAAAAATTTTTCTGTTTTTTCGGATGCCACCGCTACAGTATGACACCCTTACGTACGTTCCTCTATCTTCTTCATTTCTACTTACTGTAAGGTCTTATTCTCATATTTTTCCGGTTGTTGCATCCCGAACATAGACTTTACGGGTCATGCTCGTTGACGTCAGCAACGACAACATTATGGGTTGTCATTGTTGTGTGGTTCAGCCTCACGGATGCAACCACTGACGTCTGCAACAGCCGCTTCACTTGCTGTTGCTTTAAGGGGTGGGTAGCCCTCCGGGTTCTACTCCTGACGTCAGCAACCGACATTACGTGTTGTTGTTTAAGTTAACACTCCAGCAGTAATGACTTCTGACGTCTGCAGCAGGTGAAGCCAACGTTGTTGCAACAGGTTCGGCTGGTTCTCTGCACCCCATCTGTGACGTCAGCAATGGTGACGCACCGTGTCGCTATTCAAAGATGTGCAGGTCTTACGGGTGCCACATCTGACGTCTGCAACAACTGCACCTCATGTCATTGACTTAAGGTATCAGACCCTCGGTTCCACCTTTTGACGTCAGCAACAGCACCATCACGTGTTGCTGTATACCGATAGCTGGCTTCAGGGCCCTATTGCTGACATCAGCAATGACAATGTATCATGTTCTCGCAGTAGGAGTTGAGACTACATGATCCTATTCTTGACGTCCGCAACGGTAACATTACGTGCTACTGCAGGGGTTCTGTCGGCCTTAGGCACGCTTCCCTGGCGTCTGCAACTGCGACATGATACTTGAATACTCTTATCCCAGGCACCTGCAGTCAGCACCAAGGTCATGTGTTGGTTCATACCCCTACCTTTTGACGTCCGCACCAGGTTACTGTCGGCCCTATGAGTATTCCACTTGAGTTGTAGGTGGTCGCTGGCGCATGGTCCTATCACCTACCTCTCTTGTCCCAGGGTTTGTGTGTGTCTGGGGGCTGATGCCTGGGAAACATCAGTCCACATATATACACCACCTGAGATGCTCTCTAGCCTGCGTACTGATCAGGTTGTCCGCCCGGGTAGCGGCACTGTTGATCAGCCTGTGGCTGTTTTCAAGCTTTAACTGCAGGTTTGAACGAGTTACACTCGGCCTCAGCTGGGTTGGTTGTCTGACTCGGGCAGGCAGCAGGCATTTGCAGTCGGTACTGCCTGTGTCTGACGTCTGCAAGGGTTCGGCAATCTTCTTGTAAATTTCTTATCTAAATTCACTCATTCTCTTTCACCTCATCGAGCTGTCATACATAGATCTTCTTTAGTGTCCCCGCCGTAGTGGTTCCCAAGGGACCGCGGCACAGCCTCCGGTTGGGCCTAGAGTGTATAGGACCCCCTGTCATATTCCATTCACTCGAACGCCTTCGTTAACTGGCTTAACGATGCCCGCGCTAGAGTCGCCACTGACCCAGAGTCCGCCTCCGCGGTCCACCCCCTATTAGTCAAGTAAATAATAGGCACCGTTGAGTCCGCCTCAGCGAAGGTATTGAGTACGCCTCGATACATAACTGCGTCCGCCTCAGTTATTTTACACTCATATTCAACCAGGGACACCTTGTACCCGTGATCCCTTAGATGTTTTCGGGTGCGCCCTCAAAACATCCAGAGTATTTCATTTTAACTGACTGAGTGTGTCAGAATAGCACCCTTGGTACCCGTGCTTCTTCCCTCTTCTACTGTGTGACCTGCGAACCTCACTTCATCTCAGTGATCGGCAAACCCGGCCACCAGCTGTATATAATACTCCTGGAGAGTGTCCCTTCTGTTCGGAATGCGGGCTCCCGTTTCGGACACGGCTGTAAGTTACTTGCGAATGTCGTCCAACATGGAACCTCCTGTATAGTCCATCCCACTATGCAGAGATCGCAATCGCTCCTGGCGAGCGAGGCCCGTTGCGTAACTGCGCGACACCTTTGCGTAACTGGGTTTGTAAATTAGTTTTGTCCCTATTTATTGCTCCCTCTTAAGTTCATTTTCAGTTGACCCCGTCCTTTTCACCTTATGCCACTTTATGCGCTACTCCTGGTGAGTAGGATCTTGCCGGCTACGAGTCCGCCTCGCCCCAAGGTTTGTAAACTAGTACAGCGGTCGAGCCTCCAGGAAAAATCCCTCCTGAGCGGGTTCATCCGTCAACTTATTTTCTCGGCAGGAAAAACTGCCTCTTCTCCCCTCTTACCTCTGATCTTCCGTCCACTTCAGCTATTGCCATTGCCGGGTCCAGGCCCCAACTCTACATATTGGTCGGGATCAATTCCCCCATACCTCAGGCCATGCCTCTGTCCATCACGGGCGACCAGATAAATTCCCTTCTGCGTCACCCTGATGTACTCTGATCTTACATCTTATAATCCTATTCCATTCTAGCTCCCTTTTCGTGGTCGCTAGTCTTAAGCTAAATCAAGTTTACGTCACAAACGCCGTCGCGCACGCGTTTCCCGAATTCACGCGCTCTTTCGCCGCGAATTCAAAAGTAGTACTCACTTTCATTTTACACAATAGAGACACCCCGTCGTTCCTGCCATCTCAGTACCCAGCCTGTACAGACCAGTGAGCCGCTCTCTATTCAATTTGACTTAATTGCTTCACGGGCAAGGACGTCTGTTCTAACCACCTTACAGGAAAACGAACCCTCGGACATGAAGTCGGAAGCTGATCTCCCTTCACAGATCGAGAACAAAGTCCAGACAGCATTTGAGAATGCTCTTGGACCCCTCAACCAAAAGTTAGAGGCCATGAATGGTCGGAGGCACCCTCCCGTGTCCAGCTTTATGGCCCCTCCCACCTTCTCCGGTGCTTTTGGTGAGTCTATCACCGATTTTATGTCGCATCTTACTCGTTTCTTTACACTCCAGGGTGTAAGCGAAACGGATCATGCATATAAAATCGCCTTTCTGGAGTCATGCCTCACGGGTCCTGCTCTCGCCTCCTACCGGGACTTTAGCAGCAGCACTCCAATACCTACCCGCTACGAAGAGTTTATGGCTTTTCTACCGAGAGATTTTCTGGTAGGGCGCGACTCTGATCTGCATCAGCAGCTGATCCAAGATCGACTGCAAAAGCCGACAGAGTCCGCGATAGTCTACCTTGAGCACCTCAAGAGACTATCCAGGGTAGCGTATCCAGATCTCGCGACGGATGTCCGAGATTCTATCATCAAACTTATCTTTCTGCGAGGACTGAAGCCGGTCCTCCGAGATAGTATCAAGTTTAGGGAGTTCACGACTCTTGAAGAGACACTCAAGGCAGCCTGTTACGCAGAATCCCAAATCTTTCGGGACGAGATCCGGTACACTGCTCCATCTAACGCCGTTTTCTCTTCAGAACCTAAACACGCCGGATATAATCCCGATATGCCTAACAGAAGCGCAAACGGTCGTCAGAGCAACGCTCCAACCTCGTCATCCTCCGCCGATGAGGTTCGCCGCTTGAAACAGGAAATGGCCAGGCTCACGGCCCACGTAGCGAAGCTCACGGCCCAGCAACGTGCACCCGCGCCAATCCAACAGACGCCGCCTTCACAGCCGTCGACACCAAATCAGTCCGCCGGGCGACGCTCGTCGGGAGCACACCTTCAAACGTGCTCCTTCCACGGACTGTGTACACATAGCGACACCGACTGCCGGGCCCAGCGTCCCACCGGTGCCGCTCCCGGTAACAACGCCGCTAACGGTCGTCGCTGTTATTTTTGCCGTACACGTGCCCACCCCACGGACCGATGTGATAGGCCATGCCCTCATTGTCGTCAAGTGCGAGTGCACCGATCAACTGCCTGTCCGCAGCGCAATCCGGCAAACACAGGTGAGAATGTCTACCAAGATACTGGTTATTCTTCCCAAGGGACAAATGTGTATCATCAAAGGAATGGTTATCACCCTCCCAATGGGATAGGAAACCAATATCGGCAGCCCATACGCCGCAACAACGCCGTTGGGGCTACCGATGGCCCTCCTCATCCAGATCCTCTTGACCTAGATGATGAGGCACTTGCTGAACACCTGACAGATTCTTCACAACAGTGTTATCCTGTCTGCGTAATCAGTATTGGATTTTCAGTGGTCCAAGCAGCCCAGGTACCCGTACCGATAAATGTATCGGACATACCGCTGCCACCACCACCACCAAAGTATGCGATGCCGGTCACTCTGGACCCCTCGACGACACCGCAGTTTGTTGGCCACGCTAACATCCTCGCATCGTATCGCATTCCTAAAATTAAGACTGCCGAGCCATCTCCAGCCGCCAATACGAGGTCTTCGGCGCCACCGGCCCGCATCGTCCCTCCAGGACCACCGCCTTCGATCCCCACGGATTCGGCTACGGAAGTCCTCGACCAGGTCGAGCCCATGAATTTGTCAGGTATACTACTTTCTTCTTCAGGTGATCCTAGAGTAGGAACCAGAAATCTATCCCAGTCCACGACTCTATCGATTTCTTGTTCACAGCACCATCGCCCGTCCAAGACGCGATGTTGGCCATCTGGTCAGTCGACCTGGCCAAGAAATACCCGCATTTGCCGTGGACTCTGCTCAACGAGCCATCGCATGTCGAAGCGCTCACGGCTGCCGACGTCGTGCTTGCGGCACCCGTCTCGATGCACCTATTACGACCCGACGTCGCCCGACGGGCACTCGAGTTCATTGCCAATGGGACTATCACCATCTCGCCCGTCGAGAAGTTCTTATTGGACGGGGAGCCATCCTCGCCTTCAGTGGATGCCATCCGCCGAGCAGTCGAACAGGCCAGTCGGATCCTCCTGCCTGCTGCAGCCGCTACATCACCGGCAGTAGCGCCACCTGTTGCCGCGACATCGCCAACGAAAATGGACATTACTGCTTCCTCGCCCCCGGCCAAGGAACCCACAAATGATCCTACACCGCCGGCAACAGCCCAACATACATTGTCGGCAACAGCCCAAGTCAAATCGCCGGCACCAGCCCAAACGACATCTCCGACCACTGCGACCAAGTCGCCCATCGTCGAACACATGGCCGTCGACGAGACCTTACGTCCGGTTAACGAAGATGTCAGCATCGTTGAGGAATCCCCGTTCCCAACGGCAGTCGCCCCACGGTGGCCAAAAATCGGTATCCTCCGGGAAATCCACCCGTGCGGTGGATTGGTCCTCGATTTTCCCGGCCAGGAACCAATCTCGTCCGACAGCGATGAAGAAGAAATCTGACACTGCCCCTCAGGCCAGATTTGTGAAATTGAGTGAACACTTACAAATTACGTTTGTACAGTTGTTTTTGACAATAAAATTGACCTTGGTAGCATCACTGTTTCTAGGGGTGAGTTTGTCAGCACCGGCGGCTCAGTATCAATTTTGCGGTCTCTCAAGAAGCGGACATCCACTTGAGTTACCCCAGCGTGTAGAGTGTAAACCACCGCAATCTTCATGGAGCCCGCGGCGCATGAATGTTACGGTGTATGTCCCTAGCTCAGACCCGATTACAGCCACAGCGTGGAAATGCACATTGCGCTCCCGCAAAGTCTGCACCAACACTGGTTTCTTCGGCTCTAGGGGCATTACTGCAGACGTCATCACCACTCAGCACTTAGCGCCTGCGGCATGTACGCTAGCACATCGCACTAAGATGTTTGGTTCACAAAAACTTGTCGGCGTTCGCCCTGGCTTTTATAGCACAAACCAAACATTGGAAGTGATGTACGAATGGTGCTGCAGCGACGTCTGCAAGGCAGTGACTAACCTCTTCATCGAGGAGGGACAAGTCGCTTCGTGGGACGGCACTACGGCCCTAAGCACCTTAAGCGATGTAGGTGGATGCAGTCCCACTGCAGGCCAGTGCACTACTCTAGACGGGGTCATTGTCTGGCCTGCACAAAATTTCACGGCGCGGTGTCATTATCACCCCAAGGGAAATTACACTGCGTCCATGTCAGGGAACCACGTCATCATCGATGATCTACAGGTTGCCCTCAAGATCCCGGGAAACTCCCGTGTCTTCCAACTGTGCCCAGAACTACGTTCCACCACAGTCCGGACGGATCAGGGTCTTCTCCTTCGCATCCACGGGAGATACAATTTGACCCAAAACTTGTTCAGAGTGGCAACGGACAGCCGTCCCGATCCTGTCAATGCCAAACTGAACTATCTGGCTCAGCAGATCAAGGAGTCGGAAATTAACGGTTTCCGGTTCACGTGGCTTGAGCTCTGCTCTCACGCTCAACGCTATCTTGATCTGACTTGGCAGCTGCTTCGCTTCGACCCTACCCTGGGTGCCCGGGCATTCCTCCAGAGGAATGACCTGACGGCGGAATTCACAGGCGATGCGCTGACAATATGGCCGTGTCAGAAGGTCAACGCCACCTACGTTTACCACTCATATCGGGTGGGGAACGTTTGCTACAAGTACTTACCTGTACAGGTTGGCGGTACCATCTACTTCGCCACCCCCGGTGGTCTGGATCTAGCCCAATTGTGCCGTGTCATCACCACTTTACAGGGATTTTCCGAAATCGCTCGGGCTGGTTTACTGAATCTGGCGCGGTCCATGTGAGCCACATCCCACTGGAACTCTTCTGGAAGCAGCGTTTCAACATCACTCACTTTGAGGCACCAGCGCTCTTCCATGACCAGTTGGCGATGACCCCTTCAAACTTTGCCTTCTTTAAACAGTACGTTTACAAGACTGAGCAAATTGAAGCGGTACTTAACCGGCTGGTAAACTTTACCGCTGGTCTATCCCTGCAAACAGACGCCATTTACCAGGCCTTTGCAGGGGTAGGAACCGACATCAAGGCCTCTCTGGAAGGTGTCGGTTTGGCAGCAAACCATGTTATTACGGGTCAACAACACACCCTCGCCCAGGGCTTGCATGCTGTCCTGAGCGGGCGGGTCCAGTTGATCTTTAACATCCTAATTACCCTGACCGTGCTGATCGGTGTCGGATACCTTGCCTATCTTGGTGTATCTTATTATCTCAGCTACCGTCTGTGGAGCAAACAGGTCAGGTTTGTTTGCAACGCTGGATCGGTTTTCACTACGTGCAAAATGATGTGCCCTCCCAGCTTGACGGAATCACACCGTGTTTCGTCGTGCTGCTGGACACCAAGGAAACTCCTGCTTTCCTTGACACGGGTTGCCCCCGCACTATCATTAGCCAACGCCTTCATAAGGCCTTGGCTAAAGAAAGTCCGAAGGCGGTCATGGCGTTCCAGCAACATCACGACTTTAACCCATTGATGAGCATCAATGGTAAAGCCGTTCATACCATCCTCTCGGGACCATATGAAATCATGCTGCCCAGAAACCGCCAGCCGAACACACGGATCGATATACATCTCCATGTGTGCAAGACTACGTCTCCCTTCTGGGCACGTGTTGACCTCATACTCGGACTGGACTTCTTAGAACAGTTCAAGAACATTATGTTTGACTACCAACGTAATGTTTGTCGGCTGGACGCGGTAGAATTACCCCTCCTGCTGACCACGCCGGAGATTGACCAGATCGACCCCTGGTGGGAGAACACCCGTGCTCTCTCGCGAAACTCACAGGTCGGGATCACGATCGCGGTCCAGGGCTTCGTCCATCTCTCGGCCACACTCACGGGCCTCCTCAGTTGCCTCATCACGTGGGTCAACTAGGGGATCCCGGGCCTCTTCTAGACGGGCAAGTCGTCATCTGTCGACCTTGCACGGGTCAGGTTGCCCTCGACCTCCGCCTGGAACCTCTCCAGCCACGCTAGAGAAGGGCCGATACCGTGAACCAAGTGATTCAGGTGCTCCGGCATCACCTGTGCCAAACGCGCCTCCGCTATCGGACACCGAGATTGAATCACTAGGAGCTACTCAGAGTCCGAAGGATCACTCAGACCACGTACTAATGGTGCAGGATGAGTCCACCCTTCTGAATGACCCGGAACCCTCCGTCGGATACGCTCTAGTAGGTCTTCTACGTCGTATGGGACTGCCGATTCCAAAGCCGTCCGGTAAGACCAAACACACTTGTGGTGCCACCACACCTGATTCCGGTCATGTGGTCACTGCTTTTTACCCAAATGATATTCGGACACCCCATATCAAAGTTCTCCTCAACAACTGGGTAGAAGCGAAGGCACTGGTCGACACAGGAGCTGTTTTCTCACTCCTGGACCACAAGTTAGCGGCCCAGCTGCCCAACTTGTCACTATCACCAACCAGGGCATGCCCTATCGCAGCCAATGGGTCCCCGATCCCACTGCTAGGAGCAGCCTACATCACAGTTACAGTGGCTGATGTCTCTGAATGGATTCAGGTCCAAATACAGGAGAACTGTTCAGCTGAACTGGTCCTTGGAACCAACTTCCTTGGCCGGTTCAATTGTGTCAGCTTGAACTGGGAGAAATCCTTCCTCCAGTTCAAAGAAAGTAGAATACCCTGTGACGGTCTCATCCACAGCCCACCTTCTGCCCGCGGCGCCTTGCCCCTGAAGGATTTGGTAATTCTGGAGCCTCGCTCCCTGACACGATTCACTGTCCCTGTCCCACCAATCTATACGAACGTGCCTGAGGTGGCCTTCTTTCCGAAACACCTCACTGGATCTCAAAAACACGTATATTTTGCTGGAAGCGTGAGTACCGTGACCAACGGTCACATACCACTTCAGGTAGTCAACCCGAGTACTCATTCCGTGGTTCTCTACCCGCACAGGACCATCGGTCATGTGCAGATGCATAGTGAGCCCTCACGGGAATCACCGGTCGACTCAGACACCATCCTCGATCGTCAGTGGGTCGAGGCTAATGCTGTAATCTCACCGGACATCTCCCCTCGGGACCGGGCAGCCTTACTCGATCTGCTGGTTGCATACACCGACCTTTATGCTCTTGATGAAAAGGACACAGGTTCCACTGATCTCGTCCAGCACGAAATCAGCACGGGCGATGCCCGCCCAGTCCGCCGTTTCCCTTACCGGTCCTCACCTAAGGAGAAGGATCTCATCATGCAAGAGGTCAAGGCGCTCCAGGAGAAAGGTATTATTCGGCCGAGCACATCTCCGTGGGCTACTAATACTGTCCTGGTGCGCAAGAAAAACGGTTCTCACTGTATGTGTGTTGACTTTCGTGGTCTCAACGAGGTCACGAAAAAGGATGTCTACCCTCTCCCACGGATAGATGACATTCTCGACACACTCAAGGGTATGAAATATTTCACTACCCTTGACCAGGCTAACGCTTATTGGTCAATCCCCATTGCCGAGGCGGATAAAGAAAAGACAGCTTTTAATACGCCTATCGGACTTTACGAATTCAATTATTTGCCTTTCGGTTTATGCAACGCGCCAGGGACATTTCAACGCCTTATGGACCTCCTCCTTACTGGAATCCAATGGCGCAGGGTTCTGACTTATCTCGACGACATTTTGGTGTTCGGGAACTCTCACACCCAAATGCTTGAGGGCCTGGCAGATGTGTTCGCCCGTCTTCGCCGGGGTGGAATGAAGCTCAGACTGAGTAAGTGCAAATTCTCGCACTCAGAGGTAGAGTACCTAGGCTATCGCATCTCACAGAGCGGCCTAGAACCTGACCAAGCCAAGCTGGCTGCCGTCCAAAACCTACCCATTCCACAAAACGCCAAAGACATCCAGCCCTTCCTAGGCCTCGTGTCTTACTACAGGCGTTTCATCCCTGGTTGTGCCCGGCTCAGCGAGCCACTCACCAAGCTCTTACGGAAGGAAACTACTTTCCAGTGGTCAAAACCTCAGCAGGAGGCGTTCGATGAACTCCGCCGCCTGCTGACCAACCCTCCTATCCTGCGCCATCCGGACTTTTCGAAATCCTTTATCCTTCAAACTGATGCGAGTATTTCGGGGATAGGAGCGGTTCTTAGCCAGTTAGACGAACATGGATACGACCATCCTGTCGCGTACGCCAGCCGAGGGTTAACAGCGGCTGAGAAAAACTACTCCATTACAGAACTGGAGACTCTCGCTGTTGTCCATTTCGTCAAGCACTTTCGACCATACCTCTTCCAGCACGAGGTGGTCGTTCAGACTGACCATACCGCGGTCAAAGCAGTGTTGGAGAAGCCTAACCCCTCTCCTCGGATCGCTCGGTGGGGACTCGCGCTCGCCGAATTCAAACTGACAATTCGGCCGCGAAAAGGTCAGTCTAATGGTAATGCTGACGCATTATCACGCCTGCCGGATCCTAACTCCCTCACCGGTCAGAGTATTGATGATACTCCCCTCTACAGACCTGAGGGGCATGTTATGATGATCACCGATGGTGCGCAGCATCTGGCGATATCAAGAACCTTGACCGATGGTGTGCAGCATCTGGCGCGTTCAAGTAATTCAGCACCGATCACTGTTGGCACGGAGCGCCCGGTACGATCAGAGTCTTATGCCGAGATATCGGTTGGTGCGCAGCACCCCAACCTTTTCGCTGCTCAGCTGGAGGATCTGGACTTAGCCGACATTATTCGCTCCCTTAAGCCTCTGGGCGACCAGAATGATGTGCGCGGCTACCATCTGTTGGATAACGTTCTTCAGAAATGGACAGGCGAGTCCAATAAGATTGTCATACCCCGATCCATGGTTACTACCATTATCCGGGCTCATCATGATGACATCTTAGCTGGACACTTTGGTGCTAAACGTACTGCGCGGCTCATTGCTCGCAGATACCACTGGCCTTCCCTCAGTTGGGATGTCAAGTCCTTCTGTCAGCGGTGTGATCTTTGCCAACGGAATAAGCCCGCTCGACAGAAAACCACTGCGACCCTGAAACCTATCACCATCACGGGACCGTTTCACCGGGTAGGTGTCGACTGTATGGGACCAATGACCACTAGCGAAGCTGGCAACCGCTTCATCGTAGTCTTCATCGACTACTTTACGAAATGGGTCGAGGCTTTCGCTACTCCGGACATCACTGCGCACACCATAGCCCGGCTGTTTGTAACGCAAATTGTCTGCCGGCACGGGGCACCGCAGATTCTTCAGTCAGATCGTGGCACTGATTTCACATCAAAGCTGATGACTGAAATCACTGCGATCTGCGCAACGAAGATCCACTCTACCGCCTATCATCCAATGACCAACGGCGAAGTGGAAAGAGCTAATCAGACGCTAGCCACACGGCTACGTATGTATGTTCATCAAGGACATACCGATTGGGATGAACACCTACCATACGCTGTGTTTGCCGTCAATATCAGCATGAATGAGTCAACAGGGTACTCGCCCTTTGAACTCATGTACGGTCGCACACCCATGCTCCCTGTTGATGCCGCGCTCTCGTTCAACCCTCCGGCCCACATCATTAATGTTTCCTCATATGATATGGAGGTCAAACGTCATTTCACGAATGCGTTAACCTTAATCCAGAGTCGGATTGAGAAAGCACAGGAGGCCTATGCACGGTCATACGACCGGAAGGCACATGATGTCTCGTACAAAGTAGGGGATCAGGTGCTCAAACTGCGCACCTCCAGCAAATGTGGACTCACTCCTAAATTGCTGCCCATCTACGATGGGCCCTACCTTGTAACAAGTGTGGCATATCCCAATGTCACACTTCCTCTCGAGATGGATCAGGAAGACACTGTACATGTCAACCAGCTTCGACTTTACGTGTCCCCTGAACAACCGAGTGAAGCAGAGGATACACCTCCCACTTCACAGGCAACAGGTTCGGCACCCTTATTGTATCCCTCAATAAGCCGGGACTTTACACCGAATCTGATTGACCCACATCTTGATGCAGAGGTCCCCGACCCGTAACTCAAGATGCATTCTCTTCATTGTCCCCGCTTACGGACGAGGACGTCCTTTTTCGAAGGACCGCCGTGCCCCTCACGAAGTATCCACTCTTGTCCATGCTGGATCTTAGCGGATAGAAGAGAGCATTCAACACCCTAAGCGTCATGCCTTAGGCGCATCCTCACGCGATAGCCTACACCTCACTGGGTGCATCCTCTGCGATAGCCCGACAATCTGTACCTCACTGGGCGCATCCTCGGCGATAGCCTACATCTTGCCCTGAAAATTTTTTTTCTTTTCTGTGTTCTAGATTTTCGCACAGGATATTCAATGTCGGCAACTTCACGCATCAACAACCCCCGGTTACCATACCGCAGGACGAATTACGATCAAAGAAGGCGTCATCCGCCGACAACCCAACAGACTTATTCGACCACTCCCGCCGTCACACCTTGGAATGACCCACGACCACGGACACGCCGTACAAAACCTCACTACTGACCACTGCAAGGACGAGGACGCCCTTTTTCGAAGGACCGCCGTGTCACGTGCCGCTCAATTCTCCAACGTCACGTGATTCCAATCATGCCGACATTTTGTTATTTTTTCATGTTTCGTTTATTACTCGATTATGTTTTTGTTATTTCATTTTTACACATGCATTTTACGTTCGTTTTTATATTTTTCATGCATTTCTATGTTTCGTTTGTTGTACTTTTATTTCTTTACAAACGCGGGCTACAGTAGGCCCTTTAGCTAAAAACTTCCGCCAGTCGTGCTCCACGAGCACATGGCTATTTTTGGTGCGCTCACGCACCTCTTATCATCAAAATTAGCGTCGTTTTTGTTACGCAAAAACGACTAGCTAAGAAGTTTTAGCTAAAGACGTTCATATGCTTAGCATAGGCACTGCAGTCGGCCTCAGTGCTAAACGCATGTGAACGAAAAAATGTCTATGTGCTCATAGGCATCTTCTGCATCGCGTCTAGCTGCAGAAGTTAGCTTGAGCGCCGAGAAACTCCGCCCAAGCTGCGGCTGTAGCCAAACATGTCCTTAAAAGGACATGTTTCTTTAGTTTTTCGCTCATTCTTGGGTCCACCAAGCTCTCGTCCGGTTGTAACTCCCCGTCCGCCGCCCTTCGTCGAATTTGCATATTTTTATTGTACACCCGTGTGTCCGCCGCCTTACTACCAATAAATTTGCATAAATTTACCCTTGTTCACTGCCTCCGCCACTCACCGCCTACAGTACCCCGCTGCCCATCAGTGCCAGGTGTCCGACCGCCCCGGTTCGTGAATTAAACGTTGGAGTTTGGCCTCCCGCTCCCTCCCGCTCGCCGCCGCTCGCCACTAGGACGTTTTGGGGATCGTATCCCCGCTCCCAGTGCCAGAAGACCGAAAGCATCCAGGGACTTGCCGCCCGTTGCGTTGTAATCGCTTGAGAAACAGGACTAGGTGAGTCTTCTCAGGGGATTATTGTTATTTGTGGGTCATTTGTTAGGAAATCCTTCCTAAGTCGGTTTCCCAAGTTTTCCACAGATAAGTAGGGCCTCCACCTCTCAGGTTCGGGCAAAAAGGGGCTGTCCGGTTCCTAATCGGGTCCCTCATATTAGGTCATTTTACGGGTGACCCTGTCCCCACTCTCACTGAGTAGGACTCGGGGATTGTCGCACCTAGCCTGGCAGCGTTGTCCATTACCCTACAGCAAGACCCCAAGGACAACACACGAGAACCAACTATAGACCTCTCTATAGCCACCATTAGCCAGGTTAGGCCCCAACGCCAACTTGGGAAGCCTGGGGAAAACGCCAGTATCCATCAGGAGTCACAGCCTATTACTCACTGTAATAGGATCAATCTGATATGGTTCACCATCAATGTGACGTCTAAAACACGGTATTACCTGATGAGATACCCAAACCTCCCCAGCTCTCCCGAATTAAACATGTCTTACACGTGACATGGCGTAAAATGTGACACTGTGTAGCTTCTCAAGGGGTATTCGAATCCCAATGCTGCTTTCAGAGCTACTGTGGAATGTATGAATGAAAGAATAAAATGATAAAATTCTGTGGCATGGTTGGTGAAAGTGCTTGCCAGTGCCTATAAGCAGGATTTTCCTTCATTTTTGCTTCTAATTTTTGACTGTTCTAACTTTCTTGCAGAGTGTAAAATGTTTGCTAGTGAAACAGTTAATATATCAAACAGTCTGTTAGTTATTTGATAATTCTACAGTATAGGTAATAAACACAAGGGGTAGACAAGGGCCACCTGGCAAATAAAATGATTTCTATGAAATTTTCAAAAGTATGCCTTCGTCGGAGAAGTGCAGCTCCCATAATGGTAAGAAAATTTTGATGAAAATTTAATCAATGGAGTAAAAACGAATGAGCTACAATATAAAAAATAAAATTTTGTGGCGTGGGATGGGAAGGTGCTCAGGAGTGCCCATAAACAAAATTTTTTCAATTTTGACTGTAAATATTGCATCAGAAGAGAACATATTCTCTCCTCTATAATGAATATTCATTTATCAAATAAGATCTATTGGATCTTGAAATATTGCTTGGCTAGCAAGACCACTGAAAAATGCCAAAAAAATCATCAATTTTCAAACTTTGGCATACTGTAGCAGCACCAATTTTCGTTTACAAGCAAAACAAATGGTACCATGGAACTCAGTGCACAAAACTACCCAAAATATCTGATTTTGAGCTTTGATTAATTTTCAACTTATCATAGGGAAAGTAGAACCACTCAGAAATCGTGTCTCATATACAGCCTTTCATGCTAGATTGGCCTAATTAGTTTCTGCTATTTTATCTTTTGATTAATGTTAGTTTTTGTTTATTTCACACTATTTGTGTGTGCTCTAGCAGCAGCAAAGGTTACTGTATCTTTATATAGGAGGTACACGCAAATATTTGTTTCTTTTGACTCCTCTGCTTTCATTTCTGGTAGTTTGTCCTGTTTTAGAAGACCTGTGTTTAAGATTGGCCGTAATTCCCACATACACTACTACTGTTGCAATAAAAAACAAGTTACATGCTACAAGTTACAAGTGAAAAAAGTTACCAGTTCTACAAGTTGGCCTTGCATATAAATTTTTTGTCTACAGGCAAAAAATTACTAGTCCAGAGTCAATTTTACTAGTCATACAAGTATGTTACAATTGTAGGAGTTGTAAGTTACAATTGTAGTTTTTTGAGGTTACAAGCCCTACAAGTATAAATTAGAAGCATTTTTTATGAATGCATTTTTATAGGGAGATTTTACATGTTGTACAAGCGTATTACAAGTGAACAGAAAACCATTGCATAAAATTTTTTTAGTTGTACACTAACAATCAAATTAATTCGAGGGTGGAATACTCGTTCTCAAAGTTATTTCTACCTATAAAATCGTCTTTAGAATTGTTACTTTCAGTAAAATTATCCATAGTAGCCTAAATATGGAAAACTGCACATGCACAGGAGAAAAATTTTTTGGAGGGCCAAATATCAGTAATATTCCTGTACAAAGTGTGGGGCTGATTTTTCGTGGGGGGTTGTACACCCTCAAATCCTCCCACCCCTGCCTTCATGCATGTAGAAAACACTTGTAGGACTTGTAATTGATTTTTTAATGTACATTTTACTAAGAGTTAAATATCAATGAATTAATCCATAAAAATGGATAACGCTTATATGACTCTGAAGAAAAATGGCTGCTCTATCCATTACAACTAAATTTAAAAAACAAAATGTTAAAGGAAAAGAAGAAATTGAACAAAACTAATTATTTATAAGCGAAATTTGACACGTAATTCTATCACAAGTTTAAACATTAGGAGTCTTTTTACAATTGTAGCACTAATACTTTTGTTCAAAGCCTAACTTGTACAACTTGTAAATTCAACAAAAATTGTGTGTTAAAATGTTCAAACCTTAACTGTCTTGTAGGTACAAGTAGTTTTATGCTGCACTTGTAAAATTTCTCTTGTAGAACCTGTAATCATTACAAGTGCTTTTATGCAAATATGTAAATTACAGTTGTAGCACATGTAAAAATTTCACTTGTAGGACTTGTACTTGTAGCTTTGACTTGTAACTTTTATGCAACAGAATTCATGTATAATTTTTGGCTTGTAGGACTCGTAATAACTACAAGCGTTTTATGCAGCAGGTCCCAGGGGAAACTAACCATCTATCCTGGATGTGTCCAGAACACGTCCAGGACTCAATCAGTACACTATATGGACAGTAAACTCTTGCCACAGAAAGCCAAAGAATTTTGCTGATGCTTCCTTCTTACCTTCCTATAATGAAAGCAAACATTATTTGTGAGATATAAATGACAGGTCAACTTTTGTCATACTGTACGTCAAAACAAAGTGCATATCCACTACACATTCTGAAAAAACTATGATTGACAGTTATTGCATGAATGTCAATTATTAAGAATGATGAAAGTTTCTTTTGTGCTGCCAAAAAAGACACATTCTGGACGTGACCTGGATGCATCCAGGATGCGTCTCACATGTGAGGTAGTGGTTTCAGAAGATTTCAGTAAAATGATGATCACAGGGAACCTCTGGGCCAGATCTGATGAGATCAGGGTCACCCAGTGTGGCAAAGAGAATTTTACCATGGATTTCTAAAGGGAGAAGTTTGTAGCATATGTTCCTGGCTTGGTAGGAGTGGTAAATGTGAGTGGCTGTGACCTTTTGGCAGGGCCAGATGGTCAAAGCATTGCCAGTGAATTCAGCAGTGATGTCATCTCATTGGAGGAATGCTCAGGCTCTGAGGGTGGCATCAAAGCGTAGCAACTGCCAGGTAAGATGAAGGTACTGCTGGGCATGAGAGCAGAGTTCAAGCCAGGTGTATCAAAATGCTGTGATTTCCAATTCCTTGATTTGTTGTGCCAGGTAGTTGAGTTTGGCATTGACTGGGTCAGTTGAATTATGGATTTTGGGGCCAGCGAGGCCGTGTGTGAAGGTGAACCATTGAAAGGTATGGGAGATGAAACCCTGATCAGTCCTAACTGTGCCAAGATGGAGGTCAGGACATGGAATTTGATGGCGGAAATTGCAGATGATCTTGAGGGCTACCTGAAAATCACATGTGTGCCAGAGATAGAGGTAGTGACCCTTTGGGGATTAGGTGACACCTGTTGGAGAAGTTTAATTCTGACCACATGATAATGCTGTCTACTGTGGAGCAGGAACCTGTAGTGGGATGGCAGTCACCAACATCACCAATGATGCTAGTGGCTGTGACACCATCCCAGGTGATGATTTGACCTTCCGAGATGAAGAGGTTTGTGATGGAGGTACAGTAATCTTTTCAGCACCATTTGTAATTGATGGTCAAGGATTAGTTTGTGGAGTAGAAACCAGGTTGAATTTAAGTCAAAATGTGTGTGCCATACTGCTTGTCTCTGTATGCATGCAAGCAAGCATGCGGTGTGAAGTGAGCAGATGTAATGACATCAGCAGTAATCCCTTCGGATCAAAACAAACCTGTGTTTGTGCAGATTTTCTGGGTTCTGAGTATGCATTTCCAGGCAAGACTGATCAGTGCATCAGAAGGAGTGATATAGACAGAGATGTTGACTTTTTTCAGGCTCCAGGTTGATTGAGGAAGCTTACAGTCAGTTTTGTGAGGAATATTGAGTGGGTGACCACTGCCTGAAATACCACAGAGTTGAAAAGACTGTTGAGTATTTATTAGAGATGCCATAAGTGTGATTAAGAGAAGTTTATTTATTGTTGATGAACAATTTGAAAACAATAAACTTTTCGAATGTAATAACAAAAATAAAAATATCAGGCCAGAGGGTGACTGGCCTGATGGCAGTGGTGGCAGCATCAGCAGTGCCCTATCTGGCTTCCATTTCTGCCCCTAGTGTCAGGGAATGATTGCTACCAACGGCTGGTGGGGTGTAGGGCCCCTCAGTGATGGTGACCAGGCTTGTTTGGATGGTAACAGCCACAATGTAGCCAGCAGCTGGTGGAGGCCAGCCTTGGGGGGGGGGTTGGCTGGTGGCCACTGTGTTCCTGTAATGTAGGAATAGAATCAGTAAGGGAGTTGATTCTGTTGGGCCTGCAATCTGTTTGAAGGTCCTTAGTTGTGTGAGGCTTACCACTGTCCAGCAGCATGAAGTGGTAAACGTGAGGGTCAGCTGTGGGGGTTGCACTGACAGGCATCAAGGTCAAGGCCTATCAGGCTGGAAAAGGCAGCAGCAGGGGCTATTCTACAACACAAACAGGGTAAGACAGTGTGTTATGGGCCCCAGATATGCAGCTAAGTGTTCATCATCCACATCCAAAGGATTGGGACCTGCGTGAGGAATGGAGGAGTCCACTGCATTAATTTGGTGATGGTAAGGTCAAGATTGATTTCCAGAATTTTGAGGAAGAAAAATGACCTGAGGCCTTGCAGGATGGGGTTGAACATATTGGCCGGCTGTCTATTATAAGTGGTATTACCTTTGGCTGGCAGGTGCAGCATTGGGCAGGCAATGGCCCAATGTTGGCCGCTCACTCCACAATGTGGACATGGCCAATCACATTGTGTGTCAGTGTGGCTGGAGTGGCAGCCAGATCTGCAGGGGGCTGGCAACAGGGGCTGAGGTTGCAGTGGGGGGCTGGCTGTTGAGAGGTAGGCTGTTGAGAGGTAGGCTGTTGATGACCTGACATTTGTCCCTATAGTGTTCTCCAAGACTATCGTGAGGACACCACTTCTTGGCCAGGGGGGTGACTGGGCACTGGGAGGCAGCTGCTGGGCGCTGAGGGGCAGCAGCAGGAGCACTGGGGCAAAAGCTGTTGCTCCTTGAGTTGGGTGATGCACACAAGCAGCTAGGTTGTTTGTGCCTGGAGTGAGGCAATGACGGAGTCGTCATTGCAGCAGGTGGTGGTGAGCCTGGTGGCGGGGGCTGTGTGGCACAACAGGCAGGCATTCGTGGTTTCGCAGAGAAAACAGCATTAGAGGGTGCTGTGAGATAGATCTCATCACAAAAAAAGTTGAGATTCTGCATAACAGGCAGCCTTGGTGGCCTATGGGAGGGTGTTGAACTCTCTGAATTTGATAGAGGAGAGGCTTAAGGCCTCTCTGGAATATTGGTTTGATTATAGATTCCCTTTTGCTAGCAGTCAGAGAGGGGTAGGCTACTCTAGACATGCCCTTAAGGTGCTCAAGAAATTCTATTGCAGATTCAAATGGT
The DNA here is from genome assembly GCA_963922205.1 of Romanomermis culicivorax. Taxonomy (NCBI): domain Eukaryota; kingdom Metazoa; phylum Nematoda; class Enoplea; order Mermithida; family Mermithidae; genus Romanomermis; species Romanomermis culicivorax. Next base: position 67,008 of record CAWUHX010000187.1, read on the forward strand.
TTTTGTATCTGCTCAAGAAATTCTATTGCAGATTCAAATGGTTTTTGTATCTGGTTGTGAATGAGCTGATGGTGGATGTCTGAGTCCCATTCTTCAAGGAATTCCTCTCTGAGAAATCTGGTATAGTCCTCAAAGTGGGTGGATAGAGGCACCCATTTTTTTTAATTCTCAGAACAAGGCCAGAGCAGCTTCACTGAGGCAAGACTCCAAAAATGTGATTTTGATGGGATGGTCAGTGTCACTGATCCCTTGAAGGATGAGGAACTGAGTCAGCCTGTCCAAGAAATTGGGAGCAGAGTCTCCAAAAATGCCAGAGAAATTGGGAGAGGGCCTGAGCCCTGCTAACAAAGAAACTGTATAGAATGGTGGTTTATGTCCTCCAATTTCTGTGTGAGAGGGGTCATGGCCTGAATGAAAGCATCTTGAATGACTTGTTCATAGTCTGTGGTTTCAAGAGCCATTTTGACAGTCTTCATTGATAGTTCTGTGATTTGAGAGAACTCTTCGGAGAGGGGAAGGCTTGTGGACACCAATGGAGTACAGAAAGTTGGAGACTTTGAATTTATGGTGGCTGATTAAAACTCAGTCGGGAGACTGTGAGTGTGTTTTGGTGATCAGGCAAACGGTTCTTAGAAAAACAGATGTGTCAGTAGACTGCTGTTGTATGGTGCTTGGAGGATGCCTGTTTGAGAAGAACTAAACAAGTGAGAAAAATGTGTAGACTCACTGGGCATGGCAGGGTAGCTTGTTTTATGGCAGCGGTAGGGCCTAACCTTAGTCCGGCAGGATGAATTTTAATTATTATTTTTTGTAAACAAAATGCACTGGTGGATTGTTTTGGGGAATTTTAGGGGGGAGCTGTGTGTGGTAAGAGATGGCTGGGGGTCAGTAATACAGCAGCTGCAAAAAGGGAAAACTGTTTTGAGTGGTAGACAAATGAGGTAACATTTATACAGATAACAGATAAATGATAAACACAGATAAATGATAACGAGATAATGTACAGATAAATGGGTAAAACATTCATCTGGGGATATATTACAGGCATTTAGGAATGCTGAGAATAGAATGGAATATTTACAGTAAGGAAACTCACTGAGAGTGAATGACGAATGACATGATGGCAGAGGAGCAGACTATTTACAATAAATGGGTAGAACATTTATTTAATATATTATGAGCATTTAGGGATACTGGAAGTAGAGTACAGGTTGGGGAACTTGCGGAGGGTATGAGGTATAAGCCTTGGGCAGAAGAGCCAAGTATTTTACAAGCTTGGTGTAAAAGGTATGACCTTTCATCAAGGTTCACTCACCAGGAGTGGAAGAGATGTGAGAGGAAAATAAGGAAAAAGAAAAAATGCAAAAAAGATGAACTATTTTACAAGCCTAGAATGAATGGCTGAACAAGTCATTAGAGGTTTCACCCACCAGGGGTGGTTGCAATTGACTAAGGCAATGGGAAGGTAAATTACCTCGCCCAAGGATGAGCACAATTGTGATTATTTACAGCCTTGACAGATGGGTACAATGTTCTGTCAAAGGAAACTCACCAGGATTATCATATACAGCTAAGTGAGGGGCGGCTCAATCACCTAGAGGTGGTCGTCGTGTGCAAAAGATGAAAACACAAAAAACTGGACCATGAGGCTGTACCAGGGGGATTTCTGTGTAGGGGGCTGACCCCTATGAAAAATAACAGGGTGACTCAACTTAAGAATAACCATAGGCCTGCTATGATTATTACTGCTTGAGTGAAAGGAAAACAATTCACATGGGGGACTTATACAGGTGAAAATGCAGAGAAAAATTACAGATCAGACACAATTAGGCAGCTCAGCTTTGTTCCTAGGGACCCCCTAAAGTGGACCGAATATCACAGCAAATGTATAGCAAAAACAGAAAGATCATTAAGTAGAGAGGAAAAGAGTCTCTTGCAAAGTGAGGGAGGCACAATGGTTGGCCTTTGTTCCAGAAACAAGGTAAAGGCACAGTACTGTAGAAATAGGAGAGAGAAGGGAGAGAGGAAAAAATTAACAAAGCTGGGTTCAAAAAAATGCATATATATATATGGGTTAGCATGATGTTCAAGACCAACATATAAAACTCAGAGTATGATGTCGATGCAGTACTGGGGATAAAAAGAAAGGAGGAACCATGCACGGCCCTAAAACATTGTGAAAAAGGAAAAAAGATTTATGTGATTAGGGCCAGAGGGGTGCAAAATTGAGGATTAATGTTTACTCAGCAATTTTGGCCTGTTCTTTGTATGAAATCCAAAGGTGACTTAGAAAATCATATGGTCCGGTTCACCACAGATGACAGTGCAGGACAAGTGAATGTTTTGGGCATGAGCAAGAGCAAGTGAAGACAATGAGAAGATAAATGGGTATAGAAAAGAATGTTTTGGATGGAAAGCTGTTCAGGAAAACAAAAGTGAATAAGATGAGAGTAAATAGAAGGGAGAAAATGAAAAGAAGATAAGTAATGGGGAAATGAACAGAATTGAAATTTGGAGGAAAATGGTAGGAAGGGAAACAAAAAAATTATAAAATATGGAAAAAGGAAAGAGAGACCATGGCTGTTTGTGGAAAACTGGCTGGGAAAGGAAAGAGAAAGAGGTTATGGGATGACCCCTGAGTGTGGGGTCTGATGGTCAAATTTTCAAAAACAAAAAACTGCCAGCCTCACCATGTCAAGTTAGGGGAGGTGGTGTAAGAGATGAAATAGAGGAAGTAGCAGTGCCTCAGCAATTAGGCCTAAGGGATGCTACGGGAGTCATAGGCGCTGGGGTACTGTAGGCAAGAAAAGCTACTAATAAACCAGCACCTTGTACATCACAGAGCCTATCACATAGAGTGGCTGCCCATGGATTATGAAAGAGTGTTGGAGAGGGGAGGTCAGCAGTCCTAGTCCTAGAAAGGGCCTCGTGGAGAGCTGGAGAGCTGGAACCGTAATCCTAATGATGAGTTCCTGGAGGGAGTAACCCAATTGAAGACTGAAGGAGTAAATCAACAATGGAGTAGGAGAGAGAGAAGGGGAGTTTGAGCCCAATCTCACTTAGTAACAGCTCAAGGTGAAGACTCAACAAACAATATTCAAATTGATCTTTTAATACTATAAGAAACAATAGCATAAATAGGGGAACTTTGATGGCTCTCTGTAGTATGGAAATGTGAAATTGGCCAAGCAAACTCGGTATTTATGCTAGTGGGAGTAGGAGTGTCAGCTTGTTGTAGTGTGTTTCCACCGATTTTGCTATTCATTTGTAATCTTTGTCGATTTTCGCACAAGGCCCGCGAGTACAAAGTGGAGTGAGTGATGCGGACCATGAACAGTCATCTTGCTGTAGCACATGTCAGTATGTGTGCGTTTGGTCGCTCTCTGGTGTGTTATGGTTCTCTTGTATACTTACCATTGGTTTGTTTTTTTTATGCCTGCTCGCCGCCTCCCAGCGTGCCCAGCCTTTTCTTCGTATTTTTTCTCGTAGTGCTTGGGAGTGATTGTTATCTCGCCCGCCTCGTTTTGTATTAGTAAGTGTTTATTTTTGCGTCAGGTAAAATTCGGAGAGAATTCTCCTTCACTCTTTCCTTATTTTAATTGGGAGACAGGTTAAGGAAATAAAGCTTCCTTAATCTGCTGGGTAATTAGTGTCGGGTTTAAGTTCATTAATTGAGTTTAATCGGGTAAGCATGGGTGTTGGAAATACGTGCATTAAGGACGAACCCTGGAATCCCACTCCTGCCTGATTCATCAAGCCCCGACACATTTTAATATATAACAAGCTGCTCCAGAGTATGGTAGGAGGAGGCAGCTATAGTAATCATGGAGGCTTTTTGCAAGAATGGGCCAAAAAAAGTTCCCACTGGTCTTTCTTAGCAGAGAAGAGGCCAGTGTGTATGTATTTCTGTGAGGATGCAGGAAGGAGGCCTCTGGATGGATGCTGATTCTGTTTGCTAGAGTTGTTCTTCAAGTACAGAAATTACAAAAAGACACGAGCATGAAAGTGAACACATACAATAATAATCGAGCATACTGTATGAGATCAAAATATACTCTAAGATCACATGAGCAGCTGCCTGTGACAGGGGGGCCTTTGAGAAGGAGGACCCCTTTCTTGAAGTGGTGGCAGTAGCATCCAATTAATCATCCTAAAATCATCCAGGCATAATGGCATCGGCATCATCAGCTTCAACATGAAGGTTGGGATCAGTGTCTTGTTCAATCATTTCCATCATTCTAAATATGTAAAGCAGGTCCTGAGTGGTAGAGTCGACCTCTGGCATTGCATCTGACATTGATAGCTGATCCAGAAGCATCACTGGGGTGGACAGGTGGTAATGCTTGAGCTTGTTCATGTGGACCTCCTCAACTTTGCCTGTGCCGCATCCAATGGTGGCATTGGGGTATGCGACTTTGATGACCTCATAGGGCTTGGTGTAAACAGACAGCAGTTTTGGGGTAAGACTGCATTTGCCAGGTGTACTGAGTTTCAGTACTAAGTTCCATACCTTCTATAAGGCATCTTTGGCATAGGGATTATAACTTCATGTGTAGGCCTCTAGTGCCCTTCAAAATTGGTTTTGGATGATAGTCAGGGTTTCCATAAAGTGATGCTTGACCTCCATATTGTAGGTGGCAATGTCAACAATGTGTGCAGGTGCGGGGAAGGTCAAGGTTGAGCCAATTGGTAGCCCAGGTGTTCGTTCATACATGAGTTCAAAAAGGGAGTACCCTGTGGTCACATTCTGGTGTATGTTGACCGCAAATACTGCATACTGGAGATGTTCATCCCAGTTAGTGTGGTTTTTTTGTACATACATGTGTAAGTGTACAGCTAGAGTTTGGTTTGCCCTTTCAACCTCACCATTTGCCATTAGAGTGTAGGTGGTCGGGTGGATTTTCTTGGTGGAGCAGAGAGCAGCTGACATCAGTCTTGATGTGAAATCAGTGCCTCAATGCAACTGAAGAATTTTAGGAGCACCATGGCAACACTATCTTTGTGACAAAGAGTTTGGGGATAGTATGTGTGGTGATGTCCAGTGTGGCAAAGGCTTCCACATACTTGATGAAGTAATCTATAAAGACCGCCACAAACTGGTTCTCATTTTCTGTTAAGGTCATGAGACCTATACAATTAACTCTTGCCCTATGAAAGGAGCCAGTGATACTGATTGGTTTCAGAGTGGCTTTGGTTCTTTGACCGGCATGTTTGTTGCATTTCCAAGTGTCACACTGCTGACAGAATTGATAGATGTCTTTGGTCAGTGTTTCCCAATTACATTTGGGGCTGATGAGCCAGGCTGTCTGCTTGAAGCTGAAGGGACCTGCTAGTTCATCATTGTGGTGTGTCCTGATGATGAGGTCAATCAGTCAGCAGGGCATCATGATCAGATTGTTGCTTCTATCCCATTTCTGGAGGATACCATACAGGAGTATTATATATAGCTAAGTGAGGGATGGCTCGATAACTTAGAGGGGCTCCCAGGGAGCAGAATGATGAAGTACTAGACCCTGAGGCATTGGAGGGGGGACCCTGGAATGGGGTTGACCCTAGAAGGGGGTTGATCCCTATGAAGAGAACCAGGCAACTTAACTTGTGAATATTCCTAGGCTGACTAGGATTATTACTGCTTGAGTGAGAGGAAATCGAAACACAAGAGGGATCTATACATGTGAAATCATGGGGAAAATTCACATATTAGACACAGTTAGGAAGCTTGGCTATTGTCCTAGGAACCCCTAAAAGTGAACTGAAGATCACAGTAAGGATAAAGCAAAAATAGAAAGATCTAAAGAGAAAGAGAACAAGAGTCTCTTGTAACTGAGGGATGCACTTTGGTTAGACGTGGTTCTGAAAAATCAATGTGGAAAAACTACAGTATGACAGAAATTCAGCACTGGGGAAGAGTAGAGAAAAAAATTGGAAGAAGAGGGCAGGAGAAACACATGGTTTGGCCGAATGCCGAAGACACAGGTATGAAAAACACACTGTATGACATGGGTACAGTACTGGTGAACAGGGAAAAAGAAAATGGGCCGTGCACAGCCATAAAATGTAGTTGAAATGAAATAAAGATTAATTGTGATTAGGGCTGGAGTAGTGCAAAATCGTCAATTAATGATTGCTCAGCAATTTTGGCCTGTTCTTTGTAAGAAAGTCCAATAGTGACCCAGAAAATCATGTGGTCCTGTTTACCATAGATGACGGTGTAGGACAAATGAATGTTTTGGGCATGAGCAAAAGGAAACTAAAGAAAGGGAGGAGATGATAAATGGGTAAGGAAAACATAAAAGTGGAATAGGATGAGAGTAAATAGAAGAAAGAGAGGGGAATTCCTGGAGGGAGAGACTATGGGGAATTTCTGGAGGGAGAGACGGGACTGAGGACTGAAGGGATAAATCAACACTGGAGTAAGAAGAGGGAGAGAGAGAAGAACAGGAAGAGTGTTGGGGCCCAGTCCCACTTTTCTACTAGCATATGAATAAGACTCACCAAAAACAATATTCAAATTAATCTTTTAATAATATAAAACATGGTGGCATAAATATGGGCACTTGGATGATTCTCCATAGTAACCAAATATGAGTTTGGTGGAGCAAACTCGGTATTTATGCTAGAGAGAGTAGGAGTGTCAGCAGCTACAGAGCACAGTAGGAGAAAGCAGCTAGCTACAGTAATCATCGACGCTTCTTTCAGGAGAAGAAAGGGGTCGAGTTGAAGGCCAAAACTAGTTCATGCTGGCCTTTCTTAGTGGAGAAGAGGCCAGTGAGCATACATGCATTTCTGTGAGAATGCAGGAAGGAGGCCTCTGGAGGGATGCGGACTCTGTTTGCTAGAGTCGTTTTTCGAACACAGAAATAGTTACAAAAACACATGAGCATGAAAGTGAACACATACAATAATAATTGAGCATTTTGTACGAGATCAAGGTATACTGTAAGATCACATGAGTGGCTGCCCATTACATACTGTATTGGATAAATTGTCATCAATCCGAACCTGTAAAATATTCTTGTCCATAATTAGTTTCTTACTTCAACCACTTCATTTGTTTTCTATCTTTTTCGTCTCACAAAAAATAGGTAAATTGGTCCATTGTTCATATTTGCACTTATGAATAATTTGCATTCGTAATTCTGTAAGTATTGGACAGCTGAGTTATGTACATAATTAGTTCTCTGTATGTCTTCCATATTTCATTTCTAGCCAGGTACAGGAGGTAAATAAGGCCAAAAAATAAAGAAACCACTAATCCTCATTAGTTTTGAATTTTACCATATTCAACCCCTCCCAGTGTGAACAATTTCAAGGAACTTGTCAAGCAAGTAAAATCAATTAGTTTCAGATTTTTTCAAGTCGACTTTCTCGACTTTTTCGAGTCGATTTTCTCGATTTTTTCGGGTCGATTGCTTTTCAGTCGTTGCTCTGCTTAATTCATTTGAGGAGATCTTGTTTTTCGATATTTATTTCCTCAAGGACGAAGTCTTCCATCTAATGATCTTCCATTTTTCTGGACGATGTATTCCGTCCAGTGTTTTTTACTTTCAGATGACGTTTTCCATCTAGACTTTCTTTTTGTGGATGATGTTTTCTGTCTAGAAATTTGAGTATTTGTGGATGACGTTTTCCGTCCAAACTAGTTGGGTTAAACGACGTTTTCCGCCTGTGTTTGAGTTTTGTTTGGACCACGCTTATCCGTCCATTATATCCCACAACCCACCTTCCCGATTAGTGGTTTAATTACTTTTCCTGAGAAATCACCTTACCCATCCTACCGTACCCTGCTCATCTGCGTGTTTGTTTAAATTTAGATATTCTGTTATGTTTCAAACTCATATCATTCTTTTAATTTAAATATTGTCATTCGTTCCCTCACAGCAATTACAACAACGTAACAACTTGGCGACCGTACCAAAATCAGGAATGGTAAGTATCCCACTTCCAACCAATTCAAAAGAATCCAACCATTCAGAATCACAATTTTCTTACCCTCTTCAACCTGTTGGTCGTAATTCTTTGTTAGTGTTCAAAATCTGGCCAAAAGAAAGACAGAAAGTCTCTCGGAGCAGTTTCAGAAAATAGAAGAGAAAGTGAAAACTCAAATTTTCGATACAAAGAAAATGATCCACCCTGATCAGATTGATCAAATTGTTCATCACTCCATTGAATATGTTGTTGGTGATAGACCTAGTGGTCTGGAAGGTTGTCTGAGAGATGCAATCACAGGACAAAATATCCCAAACTGTGAAATTAATACCGTATTGTAAGGTTTGTCAATTTTTGGGTCAATGGTAAATACAGGTTACTGTAGCTGAATAACCTGCAGATCGGACTGAATACTAAACGTTTTTGAGTTATTCTATTTTCTTCAGAAACGTCAATGAAAACGTCAAAGGATGGACCGCAACGGTGATGATTAGGAAAATGCTAAGGTAATTTTAAAAGGAAAATCTTAGTCTCGCAACGAAATTATGTTTCTTTCCAGCTTCCAATGGTCACAAATCCGGACGGAACAAAGGATGTTTTATCCAGCGACCCTACGACGTTATTAAAGAGCAGAAAAGAAAGCAGGTAAGCTAAATTTATTAATGAGATAGAGAAGTAAGGTGAAGTGATTTTTACATACAAAACTGACATATATATATAAAGAAAAAGACATAAAAACTAAGTGATGACGTCATAGTTTCACATAATGTTAGATCATAATCTTGGTAGGCGTAGTCGGATAAAAATAAAAAGTTTGGTGATGTAAAGCGAAGAATCTTGGCACAATGTCTACAGTAGGATTGGATAACGTAGGTTTGCCTGGTATGTGTGTGACTGTGAGAGCATCGCCGTTTACTGTAGGTTGCTCAACGGCTATTATTATTGATTGATTTGTAGCGCTCCCACAGTATTGAATGATATTCGTCTGGCAAATTTCAGAAATAATCCGTTTGTACATATCAGACCCCCACCAGTGTTTTGAGGCACATTTGGTCAAAATTTTTGGGGCTGGTTAAAAAATTTTGAAACGTTCTTAACCTTACAAGGTGTCAAACCTGAGGATGCAGAAATAAAAAAGACTGCTTTGAATCCTACCTTTCTGGTCCTGCTTCAGCTGCTTTAGGTGATCTTAAGTTACGGCAGAACAAACCCACTACTCACGATCATACATGCACAGAATAGAAATTCTGCTGGGGGTCAGCCAGGACTAGGAGTGGAATACAAAATTTTTTTTCATTCTTGATAATGAGAAAAAGGTCTTAGATAGGTCTTTCAACATCCATGCAGCATATTCAACTTATATTAGTCAGATATGTTGAATTATTTGCTTAGACTGCATTTTTATAAAGTTTTAATGTTACCTTTTTTGGAATCAACTATGCTTTGTTTAGAAAAATTGTTAAAATACAACATCATTCTCATTTTTATGATGACTTTCTCCTCTCTCTAGCTCATTTCCCTTCGTCATCTTCTCTATCATTGCTGGTGTGGTCAAATCTGCTGGGGGTCAAAACTCCCTCAAACCCCCCTCCCCACTTGCATGTATGCTTACGATGATTACAAAAACCTATTTCCTACATCATGTACCCAAATAACCGTAACAGTGACGTCCATCAACAAATTTTGATGGAAAGAAAGCAAAGAAATTCTGAATTCTGGAGTACTTTTCTGAACTTGGAAAACTGGCCGGTCAAGCTTTCCCAAATTTATCTCTCGACCACAGGGAAAATATAATAAAACCCATTTTTTGAGAGGCCTCACACCTGAAATCTGTGAAATCCTAAGATATCATTAATTTTCAACATCAGATGAAGTTCATAATGCAGTTAACCCTAGACCTATAGTCTGTTTTTTTGAGATGCTTGTAACCGAAAAAAATGAAATAAAGTATACATTGTTTGTTTAATTACCGCGTGTGCGCACACTATACTGTATTACGGGAAAAAACGCGGCAATTGAAATTTGACGGAATTGAAGGAAAAAAGTTGTGAATGAAAAAAAAATTCGAAGATGATTCTCATTTAACGAAAAATATGTGGGAGTTGAGATCGTGATACAATGGGTGTGCTTTGGGAAGTTAAAATCTCAAAATTCGGCGCATCGCGCCTCAGCGCTGGTGATTTGCTGAGCTTTCTCTGCGTAGAGCGAATATTTTTATTCGCGCGAAAGTTTTTTTTTGGCATTTCTCGCACTGGACGGCTATTATTTTCAAGAGTTATCGAGTTTAATTAAGAATTTTGTCACGGTTTACCGCCGGCGGTTAATCGATTCCTAACATACAGTCAACAACGATATTATCTCGCCACGAAATTCTGCATGGGTACACTTTCAGCATTTTTGCGTTACAAGCATTTAAAAAAACAGACTATAGTAGCTGTGACTTACTACAATAATATTGAACGACCTTTGCAGGAACTTACCATCAGACATCAATCAGGTAAAATAAACAAGAATGCTGATGCGCTATCAAAAAACCTACTACCAACTGTAAACACTGGACTGTCGGCATTTTCAAAAGAAAAATTTAAAATACCAGCACTTGTTAAAACCAAAAAGTCCTTAAATTGGACTACTAATGTCATCATGGGAAGTTCCATTACCACCGAAGTAGATCCAAATTTGGAAAAGGAAGATCCATGTCAGCCACCAGCTGAACAGTTCAAAATCAAGCAAGGAAATGATGAATTTTGTAGTAAATTGCTTATGTATTTGTGTCATGGAAAGCTACCCGATGACCCCAAGAAGCCCAAAAGTTGAGTACTCTGCGTTGATACCACTGCT